>JAZHYW010012477.1:0-10943 GCA_037355805.1 Ixodes ricinus
AATCAATTCGGGATGCACTTAGCGGGGCAGGCCGCAGGATACGATATGGAGATAGGCACGTTTCTGGGTTTAGACGCTTTTTGGGAACAAAGGGATTAACGTGCCCTTAGAGGCAGGTCTTTGGGATTCCAGGTCAAGTGGTTCAACGTGTCAGGGACCGGGGTCCAACGAGTTCAGAGGTCCAATATTGCACCTCTTGACGCTTCGACCTCTTTACTCGCTGTGAATCTCTTGGTTCGTTCGACCTCTTGACGCATTTTACATTTGACCCATATTGCATATCTTGACTCGTGCCACGATGTGTCAACAGGTTCAACGCGTCGAGAGGTCCAATATTGGATATATTGACTCGTTTCACCTTTTGGTGTGGAATAGGTACAAGCAAGGGGTGTGAAATAAGTACTAGCAAACAAGAAAGAAAAAAAAACTACGAGGGCATTTAAGCATTTAGCTATGTTGTGAGAATGTGCGAGCATTACCTTTGCCGGAGTTATGACGCAAATATTCCCTGGAGAAGGAGAACAAGGGGCAAACTTGTACACGTTACTGAAAATAGTAAGGAATTACATTTACAATTATTCAAGGCTAAATAGTAATTTATTACAATTACAATTACCCTACCCTCCCATAAAGGTAACTGACCATTACCCCAAAAAGTAATCCGTTACTTTTGTGGCGTTACTTTCAACATTATTGTCCTCAAGTAAGAAACAGCAGAAGGGGGTTATTCAAGTTCTTATTGTTGCAACCTGTTTCGTTTATTGAGTTGAGCATTTTGGGCGAAAGCTGACTCTCGAAAGTCTCATCAGACACTTTGCGTTATTTCTTTCTGAAGATGTCGACTGCTACGCTGAACACCCTCTGAACTGAGGCACTGTATGGGAGTGCCATATTGTTCCACACGAATGCTTCATGCTCTGCATTGAGATTTTTCAGCGAAGCAATGAAAGTTCTATTTACCTCGAAGATAAGCAAAGGTTCCTCGTTGCAGCCGCTGCCTGATATTCGAGAGTTTTAGTAGATCATTCCGATATATCCAATACCCCCGATAAGGACACGATGCATGCGCAAAGGCGGCGGCGGGTTATCGGTATCGTTATCAGAGCCATCCGTCCGATCTGCTAAAATTTCTAGATCGCGAAGCTGTGGAAGTTATCATACATCTAGCCAAAACTAGAATAAGTATTGATTTATGTTCATCTTACTATACCGACATTTATTGCCAGACAGTAGCAAAACATAGTTGTAACAGTAAGTTGATAATTAAATAATAAATAATCAGGTTTGGCACGATATTATTGATCCTTTGGTTCTGGAACAGGTCGAGCCTCGGTTGAGACATTGGTGAATAAAAAAAAGTTTCCAGTATAAAAATGTAAGTAATAAAAAATGACACTCATAACAACAATAAATTAGAACGCCGGTTAAAACAAGGAAATTGAAACGCACCTTTGCCGTGTGCACCTTTCTTGGTGCCGTTCGAAAACGCATGGAGCACGGACCGACTGCAGTTTACTCCGGTGTTCTCCAGATAGACGTCCGCTGATGCCACGGGCAGCGAAGGGCAGAGTACTAAGTAAGCTGCGCTGTGGCCCCACTCACGAGTTTCACTTTCTCTTCAAGCCCTGAATATCACATTTACGTCAGCCACCATTATGTTTTATTTGTAAAAAATATCTGCTTGAGATGAGATGCGTCCAGCTGGTACAAAAACAGGAAGATGAAAGGAAGACTATTACCATTTTCCAAGTGCTCGCAAAAAGCTGACTTGAAAAGGGGTGACAAAGAGGTCAATTCCAGCCAGATAACCTGGCTGGAATTCACAAATAAAGTGGGCCAACCCTAGAAGTTGGACTACAAAAAAGTAAGTAGCTTTTAAAACAGGGTCAAATAATGTGAAAAAACAGAACAAAAATACATCCTGCTAATAAGAGGAGATGAAAAGTGTGCAGCAACGAACAAGACAGCTTGTGGCAGGAACACCTTCATATTTTAACACATCTCTCTTAGTGGATTTTGAGGTAGGCGGAGCGTTGTTTCGTGTTGTGACATTATGAAAGTGGTCGTAGCCACTATAACCGAGAAGGACATTGTTAATTCTTGCCTGTGCACTTACCGCCTCGAGCTTCTCGAAGAGACACACAATCACTTGGTGTCCTTCCCCGTCTTCGATCGCAAAGAAACAAAGGGACTAAGAAAAGCAAATATAACATTGCCCCACCCCTCCTTTTTTTTTCCTTTTTACAGCAGAGGTGTTAAGGGCTAGGTTCCCCAGGATCGTGTCCATGTATGTCGACACGAACCTACCTGGACAGCTACCGCCATCTATAAGCGACAGCGGCAAGCACACTACCAGTATGGTTCCCGCCGTCGCTCGTAGATGGCGGCAACCTTTCCAGCTATAATAGAAGAATGGATAGTTGGGCGCGTTGGTGGGAATTCATCGTAGGAAACAGCGCTAAAAACAGACGACGACGAAGAAGAATCACACAGTGTATCGAGTACAGCTCCGCTGGTCTTCTTCTTCACGAGAGTGGAAAAGGCAAAACGTTTCTCTTTATTAGAAATGTTTAATTGGATTTTCGACATTGTTGTTAGGGTCTCAAAAACAGATTCAGAGATATGGTGTTGGGAAAAAAAAGGCTTTGCGGAACTGAAAAGTGTTAAGCCTCCATTTCCGTCATTTCGGTAAAGTTTCACTGCGCTCGACTTCACCGAAATAAAGACGATTCTTTCTTTACAAGTAAGGGGGGAGGGTGTTGTTCTGAAAAAAATGTAACGGATTACAAGGAATCCGTTACGTAAAAAATGTAATGGAATTACTTTAAAATTATCCTAGAAAATATGTAATTATTTTTTACTTAATTACTGATAAATGTAAGGGATTATAAGTAACTTGGTTACTTGTAACGGATTACGTACAAGTCTGACAATGGGGACAAAGGACAAACACAAACATGTTCTTTGTTTGTGTTTGCCCTTTGTCCCCCTCGTTTCCCTTCTCCAGGGATTATTTTCGTCATTCTTGTCCAGCCCGCGCTTGCAGCTTTGCATTTAATTGCATTATTATATTAGGCAGAGTTATGTTGCGGCAACGAATAGCGTGCCAGTTTCACGATCAATAGGGCCTAGGTTCAAAACCAGGCAGGGGATGGTTTCGTGCTCACGAAACCAGAGAGGTCACGTGTTCAGATTTTTTCCTCTTCTTTTTATTGTGTTGGATTGTATTGGACAAGTCACGGATTTTGCCGACGGCTTTTTCGGTGACTGAGCCAGGTAATGCTCGCGCATTAAAAAAGCAGACAACAAAGATGCTAACAAAACAAGGTGGAGAAGAAAAATGTCGGAAAAAGAGCAAACCTTTAAGCTGTGAAGACTTCCACACGGCAGGGGGTGATCTCACGAACACGGCTTTGATACATCGTTTCTGGCCGGTGACGTAATCAGTGTTCGTGTGTATGGCCCGTGATTTGCTTGGTTTCTGAAGCGACAGATACGCGCGCGATCATGGAGATCGCATGCTAGGCACTGGATTTGTAAACACCGGAATTCACTGTTGTTATAAAATGTCAAGCTTATCGCAATATTGGTTTGCTGGGAACCAGAAACCCTGCAGGGCTGTGTGCCTTTGTTCTTGTATTCTTGAACACAGAGTCGCAACTCTGCATCTCCCGTGTTGCTCTCCCCGCGAATATCGAACACGTCTCCGGAAAGGTCTTAACATTCCACGATTTGAGATGCCTTCTTTGTTTGGGTAGCGACTCCTTCGACATCCGGGTTCAAAATAATTGTAAAACTATTTTTTACACATCTTTCGTCATACACAAACGATGTGTCCATAGTAATTTGCTATTTCGGCGTATACCATCACACTAAAGGACTATTCCGGCCTTTGACGTCAAGACAGCTGAATTTTTTTTTTTTTAATTTCTGTGAATTTTTTTAAGTTGTTGTAATTGTTTTCATTTGTTCACGTCCCGTCACAACAGCTTCCTTAATATTTTGAAGTCCTTGGTACTTCGAATAGCTTCAAGAGACCGTTTGGTCTGGCGAAGCACGGCTTGTAAATTTAATCATTTTTCCGTTCGCCGTGGCGTGGCACTGGACACACTACATCTATCGGCTTCAGACATCGACGCGCTTTCCAACACGAACAGTTCCTCAATCGACTTCAATCTCTATGATCCAATTTTCTAAAAATGATTGAGCAACTAATCCACTATCTTACGATTCGGGTCCCTCTCAAAATGCCGAAAATCAAGAGGCCGAATTAGGTAAAGGCCGAACGTCAGTACGCCGAAAAATTGAAATGCCGAAAAATTAAAATGCCGAATAACAAGATGGAAAACTTAACGCCGAAAACCACGTTAAAAAATAAACGACGTGCTCTGTGACTGCAACTTGTTCGTCTTCCGCCAAATCACTTTCCAGTGACACGAGATTTAGCTCGTTCTGCAAAGGCACCAGTATCAGTAGATTAAACTGACGCTCAGAACGGATTTCCAACGGGGAACAACGCCGTTGAGGCATGGCACGCACGATGGGACATTATGGTTGGCGGACACCACGTAAGCGTCTTCCGGCTCATCACCACCATGAAAAGGGAGCAGGCTAGAGTCGAAGACGACATCGAGGTAGCGATCAGAAGCCAACCCCGCCGCTCAGAGACCAAGAAGCAAATATCGTTTGGCAGCTGCTTTGGGCAACCGACAAAATGTCGACATTCTAAGCTTTCTTCAAGGAATTGCACACAACATATCTGTCTGAAGTGCAATAAACAAAGAATCGCTCCGCTATGTGACCAGATATGCAGAAATATATTTTTCCTTTTTCGAAGGCTTGAACCGTGCGAAGGGAATTAAGCTATACTCGGGGACAACCTTTCATGGCTATTAGAAAAGAGGGCGAAAGCGCGTGCACATCGGCCGGCGGAACCTCCCCCCATAACTTTGATCACATTGCCAAGAAAATTTATCTTGACAAAAAACTTTAACTTCCACTGTAACTAGGTGATATGCCAGCATTTTGATGTTTCGGCATTTTGATGTTTAGATGTTTTGACTTTTTGGCTTTTTGAATTTCCGGCTTTTCGCACTTTCGGCTTTTTTGAATTTTCGGTGTTTTAAATTGCGGCATTCTGATAATTCGGCATTTCGATTTTCCGGCATTTTGAATTCCACCCACAATCCCACCCGACTAGCAAGCGCATCGCGTAATTTCAACTTAAATTATATCGACCTGCGAGTGTTCGGAAATTCGTGTCAAGAGTGCTCAATCATAAAACGTTCCGTTTCATGGCTTATTTCAAAGCATTCACTAAAATAAAGAACCACAAAGGAGTTACATATGGCTAGCATATGTATTTGCGACTGCTCCGTGCTTTCGAGAAAGTCGGCGACCCAGAATAACCCACTAGCTTGCACCGGTCATAACGTTTCAAGGACACAATGCTCGCATTCATTTGCAACCCTCTATATGACGCCAAGTGGCGTAATTCGGGCTCGTTTAAAGACGTCCTCCAATGAAATTTCAACTTCTTCCCATGTTGTGTTTTTTACTTCTTTAGTGACTCGGTGAACTCAGTGAATGAGAACTGAAGCATAAAATAGTAGCGCATCATCTTTTAATGCAACAAGGCAGAAACCTAAATCTACGATGGCTACACGGCGTGTTAAAAAAGGGCGCGGCTGGTAACTTTTTACGCCTAAACTTTTTTATTGGTTAGGCTCGCAAGAGCGAGTTAAATATAGTTTATCATGCCATAAACCGGCGTTAATATTTTAAACAGGTAGTTTCTATTTAACTATAAAGCTGGAACTAATTAACAATGTTTCAAAGGTGCTGAATGGGGACCGTGCCGCGCGACCGCAGCGCTGTCCTCATGGCGAAATTTGGAATACAAATGGTGGCACACAATTTAAACGTTCGCTTTTATCCACCGTCAAAAAATTGCTTTATTCATTTTAAGCGATGTAGGCGTCGTCATGACACGAACCAGATCGTTTTTTACGCATTCACTTGGTATTGCCGGGGGATCCGGACAATATGGTCCAGGACATTATGGTACCGGACATTATGGTTTCGGGCAATATGGTCCTGGACAAAATGGTAACAATCTTCACCGCCCCTGCAAACCCTCGTCGGGCGGAGAAACAACCACAGGCGCCCACGCGGTTCACATTGAGGGGCATCATAATAAAGAGTAAAAATCTGATTTCCTGTCGTAATCGTGTTGTGGAAGTGCCGTCAAAAGTCTCAAAATGACATATTCAGTTATTTCGATGCTATGCGTCGAATTAGTCACTACTTTTCGGCTATTGTCGTCCGCAGTCACATGGTGTCCATATCTGGTATGCGCTACAAAAGAAGTCAAACCTTTGAGCCGGCAGAAAGTAAAAAGTTGCAGACGCGAAAAACAAAAAAAATTTGACGGCTGGACTTAAACGTGAACTACTTTAGATGCAATACTGCTAAGAATATTATGTTTTCCCGCATACAGGGAGTGGCGCCATTCAAGATGGTGGAGCCGTCATGAAAGAGATGGACGCAAAGGGGTGTGGCACACAAGCGGGGCTTGCAATCCCTGGTGCAATGATCAGATCCGGTTGGCTTTATTAAGGTCGAACACCACAGCCGTCACTTTTGTTGCGGTTGTGTACACCTTTTTCGTTTAGCCTCGTACCCAGCCACGTTGTCCCCATATCCAGTATGCGTTCCGAAAAAAGCAAGAAATTTCAACCCGGAAAAATAAATAAAAATATAGAAAGGACATAACAAGAAGGAATGACGGTTGCAATTAAAATGTTAACATGTTCTACTGGCGAGCGAGAGGAAAGCGATGTTTTCACGCATAACGGAAGTTCCAGAATTGAAGATGGCGGCGCCCACGTAGAAAAGGTGTATAGCTTATCTACTTCCTCCAGTTCGCACAAAGAAGCTTTGTTGGTTGGGGAAAAAAGGTTGAAACCTTTTTGCGGGCAACGCTGGTACCGCGCCCATATTTATCCATATAAAAGAGCTTCGGAACCTCGGAACAAGTATTGTTGTATGTCCGGATTGTTGGTTCTTCCGGGTCAGGAAAGGTTCGACCTCCAGAATTCGCCTTAACTCTGCGTTTCTTTGTGTTTGGCTTTGAAACAGGAGCGACATCCCTGGGTTTTTTGGCAGAGGTATTTTTCTTGTGCTTTGGCAAAACGAGGTTTTTCGTGTTTTTTTCCTTCTTTATCTCCTGGTGTGTGAGGGTGGTTGAACTTCGTGCTTTGTGTCGTTTTTCGTTTTGACCACACTCAATAGCGACCACCACCGGCGTCATTGCCGAACCGTGACTACACTCTCAGCTGCAATGTCGCCAAACTTCGCATTGCCTTCGTTCGTACCATCAAATCACCGTTCCAAGTGGCCCGTTATTCAGTATCAAAGTTGTCGATGGACCAGCGTCCTCTTGAAGTTTTCTCTCAAGGGGTTGAATCCTATTAACCACGAAGTCAAGTACTACAGGTGCATCAGCTGCCACCAGCTCAGCGAAAAGAAAGAATCTCAATTATTCAGTTTCTAAGTGAGAGTTAAAAATAAAGAAAATAAACTGTTTCTCTCGACCTGCACCACCTGACGGTATAACAGGTTTAATACAATTTAAAATAAATAATGCCGGGCCGTAATTGGCCAAACGTTTATTTAGTTCTTAATGCCAATTAAAAAGAAAATCAGGGAGGCAGCTCAATCTTCGCATTGGAACAAACTTGGAAAAATTATGCGGGCATTTATGATTTTTTGTGTTGCGTTTTGTATTTTTCTCCCTTCGGTAGGAAGTTATTAATTCTTGTTCCGACTTGGTCTTGCCTCTTGTCTTCGGTGTTCTTGACGACGAGGAAGTTCTCTTGTTTTTGTTTAGAATGTTCGTACTGTAATATATAATAAAATGAACTGGACACAATTTAAAAATCTAATTTTCTTTTAACGATTTATTTATAATTACTTATGTATATCTGCGTTTCTTTGTATTGTCATGTATGTTTCCAATTTTATTTATTATTTGTCTTTTTCCCTATTTTTATGTTTGCTTTTTTTGGGAGTGCATAATTTTTTGTTCCAGTTTTGTTGTTGATACTCTCATTATTTATGGTAAGAAACCCAGAAACTGAAGATCATTTTATTTCTTCGTGGTTTTTAATTTTTTCAATGATTATTTTTGTTTACAACAAGAGATTATCTTTCGATAGCTATACATACCCTGGTGTTAACATATTTACATTTTCTCTGAAAGAAAACGATCACACACATCAAGCTTCCAGTTTTCGTCCTGTATTCGTATCACGTGTTTCTATAAATCTTTTTTTTCTTGAGATTGGAAGGTATGATGTTGTGTTTTGAAACCGACATTAATTATTTAGTCGTTTTCATCATTACTTTTCTTTTCGCACATTGTTAGTTGTTGGTGATTGGTCTTGAGGTGCTGTAAAAAGATCAACCTCTTTTTCTCTTGATTTCACTGTCTTCGTTGTCCATTCTTGAACACTGTTGATTTGAGAGTACATGATTTTTCGTTCCAGTTTTGTTGTTGATACTCTCATTATTTATGGTGAGAAGCCCAGAAACTGGAACTGGTGTTAGGTCCTCCTAACCTGTTGTTTGGGTCTTCTCTATTGGTGGCTGTTTGTCGTGGGTGGTTAAAGAAAGCCCAGGGAAGGAAACTGGCTCACTTCCCCTGATCTTGTTGTAGGTCTTGGAATTGCCATTGGTTGTGGTGTGGGTTCAGGACGGTAAGCTAGGAGAAGCTGCGAGCCAGGAACTAGTCCACGGCTCTCCTAACGAAAGATGGAGTCTTCTCATAAGATGGCGTTTTTCGATTTTTATCTAAGAAGCTAAGGTAGCCCTGAGACTGCAGCTGGTCCAACGCTGCTCGAAGCGCTGCGTTTTTGGCTTCTTGACGCGAACTAATGCACATTAGTCTTGCAAGAAATTGTAACACTTGTGACCCAGTTTTTTTGTTAATCCTAGTTTCATCGTCGTCAATTAATCTGATAAAGCTTAGGTGGATGTCACATATTTCTTTGTTGTTGGTGTGGTCAAGTGTGATTTGGGAGGTCTCCGGGTCGTCGCAGCTTCTGTCTGTTTTGGGATTCATGTTTTTGTCCTTTTTTCTTAATTAATAGTCAAGTTTTGTGTTTAAAAAACACGATCTTGTTGGTGTTAACCGGATTTTAACCTTAGAAGAAGAAGTTTTGTTTGACTGTTCTATTTTCGAAGAAAGTCCACAAGAACGGTTTAGGTGGGGTTTTTTCTAGGTATATTGAGTGTCGTTACTCTCTGGAAATTTAAGCTGTCTCGAGCTAGTTTCAATAAATAGTTGGTATTATTAGGATCGCTGGGCCCTCGTGGTTCCAACCGTAAGCTTGAAAAAAAAGAGTTACATCTAAATTGTTTTTTATGAAGCCTAGAAGTGTGTGCAGCTGTGCAGTAAACAATTAATTAAAATTGTGAATTAAAGCTTGTTTCCTAGGTTGTTTTTCTTTTGTGAAAAGTTTGATATTGTTGGAATCGCTAGGTCCCACTGATTCTTATTCCGTATGATGGAATGAGCTATGTGTCTTTGGAGATTTGCTATTGAAACTCACCGATTCAAACAAGATGGTCGTTCAATATGCAAATATTCTATTTTGATTTTCTAATATTTTAATTTAATTTAAATGATAATTGGATATAATTTGAATCGCTACACTTTACCAAATTCAACCACCAGGATGAATTTAGTGTAAGAATACTATAGATTGAAAAGTAATTGAAAAGATACAGCTCACTGCTTTGGTGCTCTTGTTCTCTTTTTCCTTGTCGTCCCGTCGTCGTTCTTTCAAAAGGTTGAATCCTAAGAACCCCGAAGTCAAGTACCACAGGTGCATCAGCTTTCACCAACTCAGCAAAAAGAAAGAATCTGGCGAGAATATTCTCGTAGCACACCTGACCCTTGAAAATGGAGCAATGATGACGGACAAGAACTACCCAGTGAAACCCCACAGCGGCCACCCGGAAATCGACGGGCCAGTGGCGAAGGTACTTCCCAAGTGAAAATGTGAAGTGGTATTTTAAGTGGTACCATTTGCTTTCAAGTGGTACCATTTTCAAGTAAAGTGGTACGACTTTCAAGTCAAGTGGTATCACATGCAAATCAAGTGGTACCACTTGCAAGTCAAATGGTGCCACTTGCAAGTCAAGCAATGCCACTTGCAAGCCAAGTGGTACCACTTAGGCTTCAAGTGGTACCACTTGGGTTGCAAATGATGCCACATGAGCTTCAAGTGGTACCACTTGGGTTGCTAATGACACAAGGTTGCAAAATCACATATATCACTAATAAATTAAGTGAAGGTGTTGCTTCAAGTTCAATCCACAAGAAAGTTTCAGGTGTCTTAAATATGTTGCTTTTAGTTACAAAAAGCCAAGATCGGAGACAATGAATGTAAAAAAATTTCAAGAAAAAGTGTCCACACGTCCACACTTATTTAAGATGCAAATAAAATATTTTGACAAGACTTCACACATGTATACACCTCCTGGAGGTCTTTTCTTTAAATTGAAAAATTTGCAACAAGACGTTGCTTGAGCTCAAGCTAAAAAAACGCCACGAATGGCGAGTCTTGAGCGTCTGGTCATCCCGGTCACAGCCAATGAGAATGCGACATTAGCCGACACGACCGCCGGAGGACCAATCACGAACCAGGAAGAAAAGGAGTCACGCCCTGAGTTTATTAAGCCGTCATTTGCCACATGTACTGCGTGTAGAAGTTGGGGAGGGTGTCTTCATTGTTATATTTTCATATATTCGGATAACTTCGTCTTCCTCTATGCTATATGTTCATTCACTTACTTCTTCTTTATCACCATCATCATTTTTAAATAAAGAGCCTCATGAGAGCAGCACAGGTGACTGGAGGTTCCTTCCAGACCCA
>JAZHYW010012480.1:0-161628 GCA_037355805.1 Ixodes ricinus
TGAGTAAACACTCTGCAATATTTGTTTTGCAGATTAAAAGCACAATGTCTCAAAGAGTTTAAAACTGAAGATATGTTGTTTGCTTCGTTCAAGTGGAACAGTGGAATTGTTTTACCGTGACAGAATTAAAAATATAAAAATAAACGCATCGCTGGGCATGGCGTTTGTTTTGTATGCTCACGTCAGGTCTCAGTAGTCATGTCGCAAACTTTATTTTCAAATCGCAGTTTTTTTTTGTCTCGGTATTAGTATGGCACGGATTGACTCCCCGAGTGCTCGGCGGCAAAGCTTGGTGTCACAAGTGCCTAACAATTACTTGGGGCACTTGAACTGTTACGTATTTTATTCTCCTTTAACCCTTCATCATTTCTCTCTACTCTGAATAAGTGTGGGCGGTAACGCGTTACATGTAACGCCGTTACCGGTAACTCGTTCCTCTTTTCGGTCACATAGTAACGAACTCGTTATATTTTCAATACAGTGACGAATAACGTATGGGACTTATTTTGAGTAATGGGTAAAGCAGTACGAAGTAACACAACTTTATATAACGCCTAGAAGTTTACTGAACTAAATAAATGCCCAAGCGTTTAGCTTTATTTCAAAATCACTCGGATATCCAATCAGTGCAATCGACAGAGGAGTTCGACAAATTATGAGAGCGGAGAAAACGTTTCGACCTGAAAGTAGTTTGCGTTGTGGCACAAAACATGACGTGAGCATGTGGAACGTCAAGTTCAGTTCCACACTGCAGACATTGGGAGAAAGGTTCTCCAACCATGTTCTTCGCGAGCCCCCTTCGTAATAAAGTGGTCATGTGGGCGCAAGTTGCTTCGTGATTGAAGAGAATACTCTACAGCGCGATAAACACAAAGACCAAAGGAGTAGAGGGACATCCGTACGTAGCAGTGGTTGGCTCTCCGAGTGCTTGCATGAAAATAGACGCACGTTTCTGCTGAAAGTTGCACCAAATTTTGAACGTGAAAGCAACCTAACATGTGGACAGAATTCCGTATTTCGGGTATTCACCGATGAACATACAAAAGTGACCCCCGAGCCGGTTTTATCAAAATCGTGGGAAACTGAAAACCCCAAATTGAAAGTGTCCTTGATGACAAACAATGACGAACTACAGCCACTTTTTCTACATAAAACGCGTGCATATCAAAATCAGCTAATTCGATAGCACTGTTTTTGTGCGGTTCTTTAACTTCTGACTCAGCCCGGATATTGGAATATACCCGAGCTTGAAAAGACGGCCGGGTCAGCTGAAGCGAAATATTGGAGTTTTCGGTGGACGTTCACTGAGCGACCAAAATAACCGCACAGTTCTGGAACCATACTTCGGCCACAGACGTTACTTTTAATGATTATTCGCTTCAGTTTGCCTCCGTTGTTTGCCAGGGTTAATGCAAGCCGCCGTTCCCTTTGATGTCTGGATGGCGAGCAAAGGAGCAGACAGACGCGACATCTGCGGTCGAAATCTAATTCGCCTCACACTAGCGACAAGGTACAGCGCTCGCCTCTCTTCTTATTTTCACTCACGAATATATTCTACCGTCCATCATAGAATACTTCATCCCTCTTTGCCCGGCAAACGCCGAGAAAGACACAGCACTTCTGATTGCCGTTGATGGGAGCACTGACTGAAGTAGGATGAATCTGTCTCATGACGCATGGGCGGGGGCTCTTCGCGGCGTGTCGCACCTTTATGCAGGATCATCTCGGCTCCATTAGAGGACAAGGAGCTTCTTTTGCTTCTTGCTTCAATGCTCGCTGTTGTTTCTGTGAATATTTCGCGCTTAGGGTCTCAAACGAACAATAAAATGAGTTTCGGCGTCTGAGAGGAAGAGTTAATTACCTTATCTTTTCGGTGACTCGATTTAGTTCCTTGAACTCTGCTCCCTTCCAACTGCCGATGAGGTCACTTTTTTGTTATGTTGGTGCACGCGCGTGGTTTGAGTAATAACTCATGGCCTCGAAGAAAAATAACAGTGATGTCTAATAGGGGATGCACACTTCTTGAGTCCAAGTATTATTGAACGTAGCTTGAACACTTGAGCTAGTACACTTTTGAACACGCTACAAAAGTAAATATACGAATCGTTTCCTTGTATCAAAACTGCTTCGGATGAGAAACTTATATGATAAAATTATTCACTTACTTGGCCAGAAAAGCCATTGACAAAATTACTTCAATACTAATTTTTCACTTTACAAATACTATTTTGTGGCGTGTATATACCTTCAAGTTTTCGATGCCATTTTGTGCGCTTACACATATTAGAACAATCATTTATAAGCATCACAGCTCCGGAAATGAGAACATTAGTTTATGCATCTGATCAGAAGAAAATTACAAATTCTAACCGTGAGCTTATTCGCTCCCTTGCTCCAGTGTTGGGTAAAACTACTCTAGCATACTTCCAATAAAATACAAGAGTAGATGAGAGGTTATGTACTTCAAGTAAAGTAGTAAGTACACAAGACGCGACGCACTTGGAGTAAAGTGCCATAAATACAATCTACTTTAAAGGAAAGTAGAAGTACTTTTTAACAGAATCTTTCATTATGCCCTTTCATTACTCTATGCAGCGTTTTTTTTCTAACTGGTATGCATTGCCTTAGGGGTAGTCGGGGTGAATATTTCTTTTTCTTTAATAATTGATAAAAATAAATAACAAGAAGACATTGGCTGCCGCTAAAGCGGCGCCGCTATTTTTAAACTCGAGTGATTACTGTTCATATATTTGAGAGTTCACAGTTGTCACATAAACTAAGCACTGCACAGAACCAGGAATACATCTCCAGATTATGAAAGGTACACTATTTGAATTAGGGTGCAATGATTCGTTAAGCTATTTACATAGAATAATTCATTCACTCAAACGCGAGCACGTTGTGTACTGTGCAATATACACTAAAGGGGTCGTAATGCACATTAGCTTGATCGAACACGTTTTACATTAGAAGCTCATTTTAGCACGATAATATACAACCAATGTATACGAGTACAGTACGTAGAATTTTCACAGCTGAAGTATGTGTATAATGTCACTTGGACTGGATTGGATTGATGAGTGGCTCTTCTCTTTGTATCGGGTGAGCAAAGTCCGAGCTCCGCTCTAGCCATTATTCACTTCTTAGCTTTCTCCTCACTCCGCCACCAGTCCTCGAGTTTTCGTTTTGTGGCCTCGAGGGCCTCAGCTTATTGTCCCCTCTGTCCTCCCCTCCACGGTCTCTACGGCCACCGTGAATCCCGGGGCCACAGGGACCGAGTCCCGTTACCGGTTGCAGGGTCAGACCACGGCAAGCAATCACAATGTGGTCTATTGTTTCGGTGTCAGTTCCACAGATGGTGCAGAGAGTGTCCAGCTCTTCAGTAAACTTTGCCCTCCAAGCTTTTGTTCCGAGAGTATCTGCCTGAGCCTGAAACAACAGTCCACCTCCTTTGTTTTATCATAGAATTCCTCCTTCTTGATGATGTCTTTGTGAGTGCTGTACGTCCGCAGGAATGGTTTCCGGGACATCACGTCCCTCCAGCGTCGCTGCTCTTCCTCTCATACAGAAGTCCTCAAAGTCTTGTCGTCTGGCCCCGTGTTTTCTTCATTCTCCTCGCCCGGCTCCGCTACTGATTGGGTCGGTATATGATGGCGGTACAAGAGCGTCCTGGTTTCCTTTCTCCACTTGGTGTTCCGGTCCTTGTAGATCATGTATTCCCACACCTTGTGGGCCCATCTGGCGTGGTCCATTCGGGCCAGGCGTCTCTCGTATCCTGTCTTGGCCACCGTCTCTCTGGCCTCAAAGCCCGACCAGCCCAGGTCTTCCTGGACTGCTTCATTGGGGCTGTTTGACGGGGTCCCGAGGGCCATCCTCCAAGCTTCGCGCTGCCTTGTCTCAAGAAAGTTGCGAGCGGTCGATGACAGGCAAGTCTCCCCATTCCCGAATGTGATTCCCGGAACCACCACCATCTTCCACAGGCCCCTCATGACCTCAAACCTGTTGAAGCGCCCAGAGAGATTTCCTTCCGAGAATCCATTTACCTCTCAGAGCCCGACTGCGAAGTTGTTCCTCGTACAGTACCTGATAGGTTGGCCCTTCTGTATTTGAATTCCAAGATATTTGTATTTTTCGACCCAGTGGATTTCCTGCCCCTGCATTGTAAATTTTGACCCTGTATATACGTCTATAGCACCCCATCCCACCACTTATGATAGCATGATGTTTCTACTTTTGTGCCGTGTCTGTGTTGTTCTTGATGAAGATCTTTTACTGTCAATAACTCTCCGCTATGTTAGTTTCCAAGATGAATTCACGCAATTCAAGCAGAACCTCCTTCCGTAGAATTGGGGTAGGCCAAGCGTCCTAGCTACGGTTCCCATATACTATACTCCGTGTCACTAGTTCTGTGCAGTGCAGGGCGAAGGCAACGCCCGGTGAAGAGAGAAAGGGCGAGCACTAGGAAGGCGGGACGGGAAAGAAGGGCAATGGAGGAGCAACGGGAGAAAGGAAGAGCACTAGGAACGTTAAGAGAAGAGGAGGTTTCTCTCTTTCTCTCCAGCCCTTCTAATGCTAGCCCTTTTCTCCCTCACCTGGCAAGTTCCTTCGCCTGCACTGCACTAATCAGTGACACGTAGTATAAAGGTAGCGCAATTCCCCCTCTCCCCGCGTTTTCCTCCTTTCCATAGAGGACGGCTCACCTCACCCTCTTTCCGCGCCGCGCTCCCTGCCGCCATTTTCGTGCAAGGCCCATAAGACGCGCGTAGGCGCGCGCCTGTGCGTGCCTTGCCGTACTTGTTTGCTATTGCAAACGGCAGACTAGAGAATTTTCCTTTTAAATATGAAGGCAGTTTTGTGTTCTAACGTGTATAAACTAGCGTTTGTGCACCTTTATTGTAGTCCTTAAGCACGAGAAGACATTTCGATCGGCAAATGTAATCACGCGAGCAGAGTGGGAGTCGCTCGGGTGTGGAGACAAAATATCTCATATTACGCTGAACGAAGACGATTAAAAAAATGCCAACGTATGCTTCATCTCATGAGTTGCGTGCAGCAAAAGCAAAGCACAAGCGCGAGGCGCTTGCCTTTCAGATTCGCCTTCCTTTCACGAGCACTTGCGGAAGGAAAGCGCATTTAAAAGCCATGTGCCCGCGCCTATTCTTTGCTCTTTGCTGCACACAACTCCTGGAGACAGAGTATAGTCCCGAGTATTGTAGGGACATCGACATGCACTACAGAAGTATATTGCCTTTTGCCGTTTATTTCAGGCAAGTGCCGAGAGCCAGCACCTCTTCCTGCGTGTAGTGCACGTGTTTTAGTGGATCGTAGGCCACGACTGCGTTCAGCTGGAGCTCGTGCTGTCGCTTTAGGCATGGATTGAGCGCGCATCCGCAAGCCTTGCAATCCTTAAGGCGTAGGCACTCTAATAAAACTGTCTATACTGTATATCAGGAGCCGCGTTCAGCAAAGGCAGATGCATAGGCTCGGGCACATGGCTTCCATATCTGCTTTCCTTTTGCGAGTGCTCGTGCAAAGAAAGCAAATCTGGAAAGCCATACGGTCGCGCCAGCATCTTCGGCTCTGTTGCACGCACTCATATCGGAACATAGACGCTTTGCACACGCCAGGTTAGGGCTGCCATTGCTCGACCTTCTCGTTCTCCTTCCCAGATGCGGAGCGATGAGCGGGCCTTGGCGAGCCCACAAGGCCAATGCCGGGGAGAAGGACACAGTAGAATATAAAATGGCAGTAACCTGCCCCGCCGTGGTCACGATGCATTAAAGTAAACGAAATAAGAGGACACAAAAAGTGAAGGTCAGTTATGGCGGATGCACAGCTGCTGCAAAGCGCCTATAGTATCTTGAACGAAGTGCCATTTGCAGACCCGGCATCACTCGAGTTAGGCACATAAAAGGTAGCACAACGCGCAAACCCGGGACTGTTTTGGTAATTTTCGGTATTTTAGCATTCAATCAATCAAAGTTCATTCAGACAACCGTCGAGGAATACAGTTGTCTAGAGGGCCGCCACAAAAGCGCATCGGCATGCCTGACAAGGCGGCAGCCCCCCCCCCCCTTCTCCCCTCCACGGCCAGACAAAATGAAAGTTCCAGAGGACGAAAACTACTTGATCATGAGAAATCAAACATAAAATCCCATAAGCAGTACAAAACACTGTATACAAAGATAAAACCAAGGAACTAAAACCAGATTGTCCTCAAGTTGGACAAACAACAACGACGCGCATCAATTTTTATGCCTGCACAAACACGGCAAACAGAGGGGCCACACACCGATAGTTTTGCCAAACCAGCATCTTGGTTCACTTCGTACATGATTTATATAAACATCGAATACCACCCGCAACAGTGAACATGCGCACAGAGAGTATGCGAAGTCTGCTATTTACGTGCCTTATGCAGTTAACTACCCACCGAATACACCCATCTTTCTCTGAGGCATTCGAAACTTTTCCGACCGATCCGGTGAAGCCATTGTCTTCGTCCCTGAAGATTTTCTTCTCCCGTCGGGACGGTAGAAAGCTTCTTCCCTTTCGCAACGCTGCTTGTACAATCTACAGCACAACAATATGGCAGTGCGTTGCCGCCAAAATCGTAAAAAAAATAAAAGTTACGGCCGGATTGGTAGCAACTGCCGTACCTCGCACGAAAATGGCGCCGGTTTGGAGCAGACCATCGAATCGCGCGAGATCATGGAAGGTAACGGCCACGTGTCGCGCCCGATCCCATTAAAGCGAGGGGAAAAAAATTCAGATGAAAAGGGGCTTTGGACAGGAAGAACTTCGTTTCCCGATTTCAAACAATGGTTTGCGCTACCTTTCAGTATATGGGGACCTTAGTCCTAGCACCTTCTCTAGCAACAGGGGACAGTCGTCAAGTGCCATAGCCGTGAGTTGAGCTCTTATCGACACTTTTCAAATCTCGAGCAATCTAGTATGAGATAAGTTTAATCTCCGACTGACTGTCCTCATGCACATTCTAGCGAATGCGCACGTTATTTTCGGAAAATTTCGGGAAATTTATTTTCGGAAATGGCGGCAGAATATTGGATAAAGTCAGGTGGCCACAGAGTAGCTGTTTTACTCGCGCTGGTGAACTATTTAACACAGTAAACTTAAAAGGAACTTATTTCTATCGGTCTTACAACCACCATTACTTAACTCCAAGAAATGACCAGATGATCCATGCGCCGACTGCTCGCGTTTCTGGCCTGGTGAGACCTTCTCCCAGTAATGCTTCAGAATTAACAGATCATCATTTTGTGATTAAGATTTAACAAAATTAAATTTGTGGAATGTACTTCGAAGTCGGGATTTGTACTTTCCTCGGAAAGTACCAAAAAAAAATACTTTAAGTAAAGTCCAAGTACGTACCCAGAATATATTTTTCAAGTAAAGCACAAGTTTTCTAAACCTAATTCATGGAGTACTTTAAGTACAGTATATTCAACGTACA
Organism: Ixodes ricinus; assembly: GCA_037355805.1. Lineage (NCBI taxonomy): Eukaryota > Metazoa > Arthropoda > Arachnida > Ixodida > Ixodidae > Ixodes > Ixodes ricinus. The sequence continues at coordinate 7,475 of JAZHYW010012480.1, forward strand.
TCCCGACACTGCCTTGCTCACCCGTGAGCAAGAAACCCAATCGGTCCCGAAGCGTCGGGATACTATTTAAGAAATATATGGTTACACTTCGTAATTTTTGTCTGATGTCTCCCAATAATCAGGCTTATTGTTGCCAATCCTTTACCGTTAATGTCTATGATCAAGAGGTGTTTTTTTATTTATTTTGTCCCCCTGTCAAATCGATTTTGCGAGCGTGACGTTTCACGTACTTACGACGTGCTTAGCGTCCCATGGCAGACTCGAATTTCAGGAGTAAACGTTTCCCCGGCTTCGCCATTCGCTGAGCTTCGCTAGATTTTAGTGATTGACTCTCGGGGTGCTCCTTGGGAAAATGTGCCCACAGGAATCCTCTTGGAGTGCGATAAAAATCACTTAAAATATATACGATTACAAACATATTGATAGCTCGGGACGCATTCCGTAAATGTTTGCTTCGAACACCTCAAGTGGCCACACAGACACGCACAAAAAATGATTACACAGGAAGACAGAAGGAACAGGGGAGCTGACGCATGCTGCGAAAACCTTTCTGCAACCACAGCCACAGTTCACGCACAGCTGCGTCAAGTGCTGTTGGCAAACAGACTACATAAATTTCGTAGTTTCGACGAATAGCTTCGGATCCCAGAGGACAACACGTTTTCTATCTTTCGAGATTAACCATAAAGGCGAGCTGCTTTTCTTTCGAAACCCGACATTCCCAGGAGCCACTAAGTGTGCCCGCGATGCACGCTCTGAACAAAAATTGTTTATTTTATTTTAAACCGTGGGACCACTGCGTGGGGCAGTGGATATCATGATACAATGACCACGCAGCCACAGAGGCGTAAAAGGCGTTTGTCCAATTTTCTTTCCATTAAGATTACTTTCCCACAATGACCAGAAACCCGTCGGCATTTTAATTGATCCGACTGATTAAGGGCACACCAGTTATTGGTGTACCCAGTGCATTTCGGGGGAAGCATGCGTACAAGGACTACTTCCGCATTTAATCTTTGTTTTCAAAGTCGCTCTATAGGCGACCACGAAATAATCGCGATCGCGCCTCGGCTGGATGAACGCTCGTGCAGCGAGATCGTCCAACCAGAGCTCCGAACCCTCGCTTGCGGCCTCTTCTGGAGCCCACGTTGAGGTGACTCGACGTGCAGCCAGAATTTATCCAGAGACACTACTCTCTCATTCCCGGCGCACAAAAGAAGGCCGTCCCGGTGGAGTGCGGGCGATGGCAAACGCATCGATCTCCGAGAGAGTCACTTCCGGTTTTTCCTTCACCGCGGGTTCTTCGGGGAGTGCTTGTCTCTTTTCGGGAGTTTGTAAAACAAAAACAAAACAAAAAAAGCTAGTAGAAAGAAAAACATGCTAAAGACAGAAAGGACCAGAGAGATATAAAGAGCTCCCAGACCATCACTGAAAGACCGTAGAGCCAAAATGTCTAGGACGAACGACTCCCGCATTTTGAATTCTAACGCTTCCCGCTTTCACTAAAATGAAAAATAAAAAGAAAACAATAACAAAAGAGGGGCGCATAAAATTTCTCCGCCACCGCAGCCTCCATCTATTGAGAGCTCCAAACACTCGGCACAATTCGGGCTCGCGCCTCTATTCTTCTCGGCCGGTTGTCGTTCCCCATTGTTGTTGGTGTCGCTGTCTTGTTTTCCCCCTTTTTGTTGTTTCTCTTGCGTCTGAGGAGTGCGCGCGCCATTTCTAATGGCGGCCCGAAGACCGTGATGCCCCAGGGGAAATTGAGAGTCTGAGGGACGACACATTTCGTTTTAAAGGGAAACGGACTCGCTTTTGTGGCCCGCACCGGCGGAACGCGCGTTCGCTCCGATGCCGGCTCTTTTTCGAGGCTGCGACGCTATTCTTGTATTTGGCTTCGGGATCAATATATACGGGAGCGAAGTGCCTGTGTCCTCCACGACCGGCCGTAATGTATACAAAGTCCACTTTTAGTCGGATCGCACGGATTTCGCGACCGCTCGCGGCTGAATCCGTGGCCGGACCTGCTTCTCCGCGGCCGCCCTTTGTCGCGGACTGCCAAAGAAGTTGGAAACCGTAAACATTCGAACGCCGGGACGGGAGAGTGCGGGAAGAAAAGCTCTCCAAAAACCTGGCGCCGAATGAGGCGACACTTGGAGTAGTTTGCCAGAGTCTGCTGTCTATCCCTAAGACTCCCTGCGTGGGCGTGACTCGGTTCCTTGCGTGCGGATTGGAGGTTCAGAGAACGCCGCGCGCCTTTTAGGGAGCCAGCGCGTCGAAGTGATGCATTTCGGCGATTGCGTTTCCAAAGTTGCGCGAAAAGAATTTTCGCGAGTTTGTGAAATACCTTATAGTTTTTTCCCCGACGATCGTGAGCAGCTCCGTCTGTTGACTTCCTGTATGTGTGTCTGCGTGCGTGCGTGCGTGCGTGCGTGCTGCGCGTCGTGCGCGCGTGTGCTGTGCGTGTTCGTATGCATGTGCGTGTGCGCTTGTGTGCGTACGTTCCTGCGTGTGCGTGTGCGTACATGTGTTTGTGGGCGTGATCGTAACATACGATCACACACACACACGAACGCGCACACACAAACACGCGCGCAAACACACGAACACACACAGGCACATACATGTATGTGCGTGCGCGTGTGCGCTGTGTGTGTGTGTGTGTGTGTTGTTGTTACAGACAAAATATTGTGACAAAGTGACTCTTGAAGATAAACTGATTAAGATTTAAAAATGAAAAGAAAGAAGTTGGCGTTTCCTGATAGGGCGACCTTCTACTTTAGGGACCATTGATCCGCTTCTCGAGGGTCGTCGTGATTGATTGCTTGAGCAAAATCCGCAGAAGTGTCATAGCGATATTTTGACGGCTATGGCGTAACCCGCATCAACAAAGTTTCGCTCGGGAATCTCTGAGCGGTAACTCGCCATCTCCTATTTTTTTTCCTAATTTCCCGCGACGTAGTTACCACATCGTGGATTTTGAGCAAACTTCTCCCAAGGGCTGCCGCGACAGGCGATGCAGTGTCGGCTACGTCTGGGCTTAAACCAAAACGAAGCAAAGGCGCCAAGTCATTGATCATTGCACTCATTCCACATACCTTCGAAATTGTACCTGTCTGTTCCCCACGCAAAAAGTTCCCCTTTAGAAAAACCCCAAGGCCCACGCCCCTTGTCCCAGTGACGAAAAACGCTGTCGCCAAAAAACAAAAAACAAAAACGCTGCTACCGTCAATTTATAAATAAAAAAGCAACGCAAAAGTAACGTGCGTTACTTTTTATCGGTAGCGGTAACGCGTTCCTTTTATTTTGAGGTAACGTAGGTCCGTAATGCGTTCCTTTTATTTGCGAGTAACGAGTAACGTATTTTGTTACTTTTAGTGGCGAAGCTCCTTAGGGTCTAGCCTTGTCCGTCCGTCCGTCCGGCGTCCGTGCTCACATCGATTGCCATCCCATCTGTCTTCTTAAAAGAAAGAAAAAATGTTCGCGCAGTCGACAGGATTCGAACCTGTGCGGGGAGACCCCAATGGATTTCTAGTCCATCGCCTTAACCACTCGGCCACGACTGCGGGACGAGTAGGGGCTCTGAGATGTGGTAGTAACTCAAGAGCTGGGGATGTCATGGATGAAACGTTGCATGTAGCCGCTCAACGTCTATACAGGAGAGGGCGCTGCTGTCAAATGCGTATATAATCGCGTTAAACTTTGCATGCATTGGCTCAACGTTTATATACGAGAGGGCGCTGCGGTCAAATGCTCAAATGCGTATATAACCACGTTCCATACCACACATTCTCTTTCTGACATGGACCGTTGACTTAAAGCGGTGGAGATGCGTTCACACGGCTTCTAGCGGATCCAAGCTGATCTGCTAGAAGAACCACTGTCTCTGCATTTCACCGACCATAAAGCAGTAATAATGAAGTCGAAACGCAACCCGGAACTCAGCTCTACCTATGAGCAATAAAACAAAATGACCGCATCTCCACGTGGTGAATGATGTTGATAGGGGCAAAGCTCTGGTGGTGCTGATGATACTGATTTTGTTCATAGGTAGTGCTGATGGTGCTGATTTTTTTATTGCTCATAGGTAGTGCTGAGTTCTGGGTTGCGTTTCGACTTCATTATTACTGCTTTATGGTCGGTGAAATGCAGAGCCAGTGGTTCTTCTAGCAGATCAGCTTAGATCCGCTAGAAGCCGTGTGAACGCATCTCCACCGCTTAAGTCAACGGTCCATGTCAGAAAGAGAATGTGTGGTATGGAACGTGGTTATATACGCATTTGAGCATTTGACCGCAGCGCCCTCTCGTATATAAACGTTGAGCCAATGCATGCAAAGTTTAACGCGATTATATACGCATTTGACAGCAGCGCCCTCTCCTGTATAGACGTTGAGCGGCTACATGGAACGTTTCATCCATGACATCCCCAGCTCTTGAGTTACTACCGCATCTCAGAGTTCCCTACTCGTCCCGTAGTCGTGGCCGAGTGGTTAAGGCGATGGACTAGAAATCCATTGGGGTCTCCCCGCACAGGTTCTGATCCTGACGACTGCGCAAACTTTTTTTCTTTTTTTTTAAGAAGACAGATGGGATGGCAATCGATGTGAGCATGGACGCCAGACGGACGGACGGACAAGGCTAGACCCTAAGGAGCTTCGCCCCTAAAAATCAGCACCATCAGCACTACCTATGAACTAAAATCAGTATCATCAGCACCACCAGAGCTTCGCCCAAATCAACATCATTCACCACGTGGAGATGCGGTCGTTTTTTTTTCGGTAACGCCTATAACACTGAATGAAAACTAGGTTGGGAATGACGAAAAAAATCCCCGGAGAAGAAGAACAAGGGGAGGAAGGACAAACACAAATCTCCAAACACAGCTAGATGACTGGTGCACGACCGGAAAAATCCGCTTGGTCCTGGTATCGAACCCGGGACCTCTAAATTTCCAGTGGAGCGCTCTACCAACTGAACTAACCAGGAGTTAGACGTCAGTAGAGCAAAACAATTATTATCAGCTTCCGTCAGTCTAACACCAACAACGGTGAACCGCTTGCATTTTTAAGTTTATGATTGAAAATGCAATTAAATGCAAAGGTGCGAGCGAGCTGGACAAGAATGACGAAAATAATTCCTGGAGAAGGGGAACAAGGGGGACAAAGGACAAACACAAATCTCTAAACACAGCTAGATGACTAGTGCGCAACCGAAAAAATCCGCCTGGTCCTGGTATCGAACCAGGGACTTCTCTATTTCCAGTTAAAATAATTGCCCTTTCAATACAAAGCACGTTAACTGCAAAATCAGAAAGGGGGCCCGACGCTCCTTCGATATCATGTTCTAAACAGATGCTTTTCTCGCAGTATTTTTAGCAGATCTACATACGTGTGATGATTTTTGTAAGACAGTATCCCGTATCGCACGCAAATGCGATTCGTTTTTATAAACCTGGTTAGTTTTTTTAGACCCGCCATGTTCCAAATAAATACAAAATTAAATTGTATCATTGTGCAAACGATTCAAACTTTTGCAGAGGGCATACTTTTGTCATTCCGTGTGCGTTCGTCATGCGTTCGTTGTTTGCAACAGGCATCTCGAAACGTCTCGAGGACCGGAAGTTTCCGTCGCAAATATTTCAGAAACAACCGATTCTCGGCAAAACTTCTGTCGTGGTAAGTGTGAAATCTAGGCTTCTTTTATCTATTATATTTAAGCGTTTAAATTCCACGTCCGATTTTCGACCGATCGTTCTTTCGGAGCGGAATCCAGTCCCACGTGTTCGTCCATTACAACGCCCCTAGCAAAGATTTATTTGGAGCGGCGACGTCACACTTACAGGGTCAATTGTTGCAAAATATCAGGTCGAGTCTTCCTTCTCAAGTGAGTGCTCACGTGAACGAAATGCCGTCAACATGAACGGCCCGGTCTCCTTCGACGCATCTCGACGGTTGGAATGCTGAACAAACTGGCGACGGCCGCATAGACAGCGCATCTTTCTTCGCTCTTAGAGCCAAACCCCGGGAAAGCCGAATCTATTCCGGAGATAAACAACTCGGCATAGCGACGTTGGCGGCTTTTGCGCCCTGTTTATGCGAGAGTCGGGAGTTTGCAGAGCGCAACGTGTCGGATCGACGGTTGCCCCTTCTCGCAGCGGTTGTACTCCGTTCCGCCTTCACACGAACCGCAGAGAAGGCAGACCCTGCACACGCTTCCGCACTCGAAAAACGCCGAGTCGTGATTCCTTTCGCAACGCCCGATGGAAACAGCCTGTGGAATACCGCTGTGTGCTCTCGTTTCTTTGGAAGGGCAATCTGTCCGACAGACCGCAAACCGCATTGAAATATATGTGCGTCTGACTTCCCTGGCTTCATAATCTTTGCTTTGGTTCATCTTGAGCGAAACGGATCGAAGACAGACCTTCACCTCAAAATTGTTTTTGGCGTTTCTGCCTGGTGAGCGAGCGACCCGATATTCAAGAATTGTGACGAGTGCACAGGAATGAAGGCAGCAGTTGGGCGATCTAAAAACAAAACAACAGAGAGTTCTTTATTTACAAACACAAAGAGGTCAGCCTGCGTACGTGCTGCTTTCCAAATTCGCGGTTTCAACAAACATATCTTCCAAGGTCTAAGCGGGAAAACGGTTCAGTCTCAACGTTGAGCAACAAATGTTTCAGTAAATCATTTTTTTTATATTAAACAATATCAATAGGGCTAAGTAAAGTTACAATAAATTTGGCTATACATATATACTGGCGCGCCTTGAAGTTGGAACACAATTTATTGATATTCATGTAATCAGTTCAGCAAATGAAAAAAGCGATTAGAATTAAGTTCAGATAGCAACGCTGTGCCAATATGATTTGATTTGATTACATTTATTGATACCTCACAAGCGCCCCGAAGCAGTGGCGTATCCAGGAATATTTTCCGGAAAAGAGGGGGGGGAGGCGAGGTGGGGGGGGGTGGATGACTGGAGGAAAGGGGTGCCGGGGACGTTCAACGTACTAATGGGTATTATAGGGTACAGCTAGTAAGTTCAAAATACATGTGTATATGTATTTGACTAAAGCCCCCCCCCCCCCCTGGCTAGTCCACTGCCCCGGAGGCCATACATAGGGGAGGAAATTCAACAGTTTAGGAATAATACTAATATATACAAATAATAAAAACAGTAATAATAGTAGTAATAACGAAAGACTAATACAAATATACATCACGGGAAACAGCGTGAAAAAATTACACCATCTTCCCGAGGGGAACTCACTGTGGGTGATGCGGAGCATCGTGTTGGTTCCGAGGTGAAGAAGTCATGATCTCGTGCTGAGCGTCGAGAGATGGCGCCACAGAAACGTTGGAACGCGCGCCGCTCGCCGTTTATTTTTTCACACTTGAAGGAGAGGAGACTAGAGGAGGGAGTTGGGCATGCGCGCGCGGTGTGAGGAGAAGCGAACTGCACGCGCAGTGCACGCAGCTGGTAGAGAGAGTAGCGGAAGAGTCAACGCTGCAAGCATGTTGAGAGAGAGTGAAGGAGTGACGAGTATGCGCGCAAGTGTGAAGTGCGTGACTACGACGCCGACGCCAACGCCGCGGGACATAGAACCCGACCAAGAGATGCTCCGCATCTAAAAACGACGAAGACGAACAAGAAACACTCGGCACAGCGCTTGTCTTGTGTCTTTCTTCGTTGTCCTTGATGCTGCTTTTCGCGCTGTTTCCTACGATGAATCAGTTTCCCACCAACTCTGCGGAACCCAGGGATCCTGGGTTCAATCCCCACCCGTGCCCGTTTCGATCTGGATGAGCATCGTACCGGCGTGCGGTCGTGTATCACTACCGCGTGATGCACGTTAAAGACCCCTAGGCTAACAGTCGTACTGCACTGGCTTAAATTGCTGATCTACAGTGGGTGACAATGTCGCCATGTTCCGGCAGACTAACCTCCTGCTGTAGAAACAACTCACGACTAATTTGACCTTTCCTTTTTTCTCCCACCAACTCACCCAATTATCTATTCTTCTATACATCACGGTTACATGTGGCAGAAAAAGAAAGTACATCAAGTTTCAAAGTGTATGGCATACATACGTTTGAAATCTACAGATGGAATGTCGGCTGGCAGCTTGTTTTATTCGGAAATAGACAATTGCAATGGAGACGTCTGAAAAAGATTGGTATGACATGGCTCTCAAGTCGAAAAGGGTGGGCACCTTTGTGCCATTGAGACTGTACGCCCAGTAGAGGACTTCACATTGATCGACCTTCTCATCGGATGAAGTGTCTAAATAACTACAAATGATCGGTGCTCCGAGAGCGTCACGGTGCAGTATAGACTCATGAACGTCAGGCCTTTTATTTGTTTGTTTATAAGGCATTTTTGAACGGTTATTTCTTATTAGCTTTATAAAGATGATCAAGGTTGCAATCGCTGACCGTAAATACATGGAATTTAGAATGATTGGCGTTGCAACGCAACAACTGACAAGTTCTGATTGTAGTTGTAACTTGTAACATAACAAGGCAATCTCACAAAGAGGCAAAATAAAGCCTCTTTGAACGGTCCAACAAGAGTTTTGATGCCTTATAGGTGCCACCATCGCGCCCCTATAACCGCAATCAGGTTTTTTTTTTTCTTTTTTTGCCGCGGTTACAATGCAGGGCTTAGGATTCGACAGTCGTCGTCGTTTTTGAATCATCGATGCAACGGGACGAGCAGAGTAGTCTCCCTAACCGATGCCGGTCGTTCGTCACCAGGCATATGATGTGGAAGGTCGTTCGGATTTCTATTTCTTTCTTTTTCGTTTTGAAACAGCCATAGATTTCTGCAGCAGCTGCCAATAACGCGCTTTCCCAAAGATACATCGTTCAACATCCATATGCGAGAATGTAGTTGTGCATGGCGGCGGAGCGCGGCGATGGGAGCATCTATCCTGCCAACCCCCCTCCCCCTCCTTTCCCCCTCTCCTTTTCTCCCATTTGTTTGCAGGATTTGGTATCAGCCTATCAATCCTTGGTTGGGTGTCAGACGCTATTGGAACGCAGTACGAAATAACCGTAGTGAGAGAAAAGTGGCAAGATTGCTACTCCCGGATTGCTCTTGTGCGTGAAAAGAAAAAACAAAATCCTGGATACTTGCCGTAGTTATTTTGGATGGTTGCCATTACTTCCATCAGCTCGCCTGCACACTAACTGTATTTTTTGTTAATCCTGAATGTCTACTAAGGCCGACCGACATTTCGCTAAAATTATTAATTTCTCTTATTCCTGTATCTATCGCTTCATCATAAAAGCATATCGTGTTTTGGATACACAATAGCGTTTTCTTTTATTTTCTATTTGTGCTAATTAAGTCAGAATTTGTTTTTAAGTCCCTCTTTCGCTAATGTCTAAGAGCCCCCAACCCTCGTGATCCTCGCTGGGGGCCGCTTGGAATAACTGTACCAAATGACGCGATGATTCAAGGCGACGGGCACTCAAAGTGAGAGACACTGTTAGTCCGCATCACAGCATTTCGCTGATTTGTGTTTGCTGCGAAGAATCTGCATTAATTGCTGATCCCCGCCGGGGCACAGGCCTGAGCACAACGCCAACCGTCCGCGGGGAGCTACAACCGAAGAGGTCTTAATTGTTTCGAATTAGGACGCAATAATTGAATAAGTTCGTATCCCCCTTTTCCGGGGGGCAGTCATCTGTTAGGACGGCGAGAGGCTAATGTCCCCGGAGCCGGCCTCGCGGGGATTGCTATCAAAGATTTACAACCGGAATACGCGCTTCTCTTCATGAGCGTCAAAATGAAACGTGGCGGCAAAGAGAGCACTACGGTCTTCCCGAACGCTTGCGGCAACCGTGCTCCGTTTCATCGTGACGTGGAGCGCAGAGCGAGCTACCGTCCACGATCCATCTTAGCCTAATACGGATCGAAAAACGCGCAGCGTCACTGCGGCTCGTGATCGCATTAACCAATCAACTGGCGACTTGCAGCCACGTCACTGCGATGTTCTGCCGTCTGATCCATTAAAGAGTTGAACGGATCACGATTTCGGTATAATTCTCGGTGGCTTGGCTGTGGCGTACAATGCCTTCGCTACGGTTCATCCCACGGCGATGTGGAGATTCGCTTCCCGTTCTAAATTACGGGACAATGGAACGTCCAAGAGAATCGTTCTCGCAAGGAGCGAATCCAGGCCAAGACACACGGTGCGAAAAATAAAATAAGGCAAAGACAGCGCGGGGGAGCGAAAAGGGACGTTCGAAGATTTGCCACCATTTGAATTTCTAATTTCATTACCGGGTTTGGAGAAAGGGGGGGGGAGGGGGGAGAGAGAGAGAGAGGGAGCTGCTCGGCGGACATTAACTCGGCCTCCTCGCCTACGTAGAACTCTGGGGCCGGAAACGAAGCTCGCCAGCGACGGGCTCATCAGCATGCACGCGACCGTTCGGCGGGACTGCGGTGGAGCAACTTGATATTCTGCGGAGATATACCCGACTGCCCACCGTACCTGCGCGGCGTACGCTTGCAGCGGCGAGTTTGTCAAAATTTTTGTTCTCCCCTCTCCTCCTACACTTTCAATCAACATTACGCTGGTTCTTTAATATGATTACCGGCGGGGACCCACGCCGCGTGGGTGGAACTGGAGGCAGAGTTTTGGCGCGTTGGATGTCCGCTTTGCGTTGAAATTTGCATACCCCGTTTATTATCGGAGAATATGAAAGGATTTCCACCTCCACCAATTATGCCTTTCGTAGGAATTATCCGTATTACGAGAGTCGGGTCTTCCTTTGTATGGTGAGCAATTCTTTGGGGTGCTTTCTGTAGCCGTGATGTCGTCCCGTGGTGGGCCTATGGGCGTAGATTAGTCGGATAAAGTCTTTGTCTTGTTTTGGGTGACAGAATTTTGTAGATCGCAAGAAATGAAGAGAGCTTCATGAATCACGCAGAGAAGAGTCTCACAGTTGACGACCTTTACAAACTGATCATCGGCCTGCAATGCTGCAGCCGCAGCCTTCTTCCCAAAATGTATGCAGACCGTACCTTCTCAAACACGAGTACTGATTGGCGTGTCTTCTTATCCCTGCCAGCTTGGCATCGCTGATGATCGCTCTTGTATGGGAAACGAAGAGCTCTGATTTTTTTATTTTATTTCAATTAAAAAATTAGAGAACCAAGAAAACACCAGGTCTAGAAAGGAGGAGATAGATACGTTACTTGACAATTGCAGTTCGTTCGATAGGATAATAACTACCAAAGGGGCTACAGTACTTACCTGAGCCGCAGAGCTTATTCAAAAGTATAGCTGATTATTTACTTTGTCAAGATTGGCATTCCCCGTTTTGTATCTTATTAAATATTAAAATATAAATACCTCTATATTGTTCAGGTTGGGTTTAGCAATCTTTTTCCATCGTAATGATTGGGAAATGCTCGAAAAAATGCAAAAACCATAAACTGTAAAAACAAAAAAATCACCAGAATATATATTGGGAGTTCTACTTCAGAAAATAACTTTCCGCTGCCTCAAGATTTTGTTTCTTCTTTTCCGTTTGTTAAGCGCTGTTCGTCGAGCGCGGAGTTCAGGATCGCGAAGTCAGACACAGTCCCGACGAGGCTGCTGGGCGTGTAGCGAGCAACGGAGCAGCCTCTGCTCCTGCGCCGCAGCGGAGAACATATCCTAACGAAATTGGGTTTCCCAAGAAACAGATCGAAGCTGTCGCACGCAAACAGCGCAGAGGCCAAAGCAGCCAGACCTTTTTTGTTGCTTCGCTGTCTCGTTATTTTCGCTACTTGCACTATACTTTGCTTCGGCGCTCGCCGGTGGTACCTTCGGCGTTTCTTGGGGCAGGGCCGCGGAGAATGGGATCGGGGATTTCTCCGGGCCCCATCGGAGCTTGAACAGAGAGCACTGATATGCGGAGTGAAAAATGGCGCCGCTCTAAAGATCGCCTGGTGGGACAATGGCGCCCGTATAAAGAGCCGCAAAATGAAACATTTGCTTCCGGGAAACGTTTCGTTTTCCGGCTCCGATTGCCTCCAGGCAAGTGGCGGCGATTTTCCAAGTGGCGTCGTTTCCACGGCGTTTTCGGGTCTGCACTCTGCACTTTTCGTTTTCGAAAACGGCTTTACCTTCGCAGCTATCTGGAGGCGCCCAAAGAATGTTCGAGAAACCCGAGAAACGAGAACATGGGCGTACAGGTTGCCAGGTTCAAAGAACCTTCCGAAGTCTTGTCAGTGTTTTCCCTAGGGGCTTCTTTGTCGGCATATTTTTTAAACCCAGCCGACTGAAATCAATTATTTTTATAGAGCGGCAGCTTTTAAGCTGCATTCACACTGCCGTTCGAATCGTGACCGCGAAGCGGGTTTGCTCGTTTTCATCATAAAACGGACGAGAAATAGACCCTTTCCGAAAGTCGCTCTACACACTCTGTGCAGAGTGGATTCTCTAATGGCAGCACTACACAGCTTCTTCCACCATAAAAAGTGAAAGCATAGCAGCAAAAAGCAGAAAAGAATTTGGAGATTTTACGTCAGTTTTAATTCACAAAGTCTGAGGGTGCTTGATTTAGGTACGGTGCCCGGAGAGCGTCTCTGATTGGTGTAACTAGCGTCCTATCTCACCTAAAGTCACACAATTTTGAGAAAGTAGCGGTCCCCGTATAGTCATCATTTTGGCTCATGAAATGAGCAATCTCTCCTTGACCTCTCTGTTCTTGATGAGTCAATCTAAATTCGGTGGTTATGGGTAGCTTTAAGTACAGGGGCGTTTTTTTGCATACCCAGATTTTGCTATCCACAGACCGGAAAAAACATGCCTACATCTTCGTACCGCCTTCACATGCGGTATCGGTGCTTGGAGGCATTTAAAAATAATTTGTTCGGATTTTAATACGCAAGAAGAACAATATCAGTGAGAGAAATCTGTAGAGATATGCCTGTTTGATAAGTTGATTGCATAAACAGTGCCAAAGAATTTTATATTGGCGAGGAATTCCTTTAGAACGATGATGCTCCATGGCGATCTTGGTGCGACTGGTTTAGAACGACCCTCTCGAAGCTTCGAAGATATGAAGGGACTCGAAATGGCGATTGCCATGGCAACGGACACCGATCAGCCAATTACCTTTCGAGGTTTTGGTCGTCTGTATGTTGGTATCTGTTTGTGTCCGGCTAGCAGGCAGGGAAGGCAATGGCGCTACTTTCCCAAAATCAAGTGACTATTTTTTTTATTTGACATACTATTAGTCCAATTTAAGGACTTCAATAGGACTGGTAATTACAAACACATTCTGAAAAATAAATAAAAACAGCAATCGAAGCACACGCAAAAACGCCCGGTACACAAAATACAAACCAATAAGCGGCATTCAATGCACAAACGAGTACATATATAGGAATATACAAATAGTAATGTTGTGTCTAAATAAGATGAAAATAACTTAGAATAATGGAGTGAAAAAACATTATCCGGTAGTGCATTTCCTTCTCGCACTGTGCGGGGAAAACAAAGAAAACTTGAAACAATCTTTGTTAAACGAGAATTCATGCATGCAATACACGAGTGCTTGTTCCGAGTGATACGCGACTTAAGGAATGTCACGTAACTTGATGGGTTTATGAGCAGTGAATCAGAAAGAATAATAAAAAGGAACTTCAAGCGCTTGTCTTTTTGTCTAGAATCAAGGGAGGAAGATTAGATTGAGCGTATAGCTCTGTTGGTGGATCTAGTCTACGATACTTCAAAAAATAAAACGTAAGGCTAATCGTTGCACGTGTTTGACATCAAGGATAAGGTTTTTCGTGTGCGGGTCCCGTGCTTCAGACGCATACTCTAACAGAGGCCGTATCAGCATTTTGTAAGCGAGCAGTTTTGTTTCAGTGGTGGCCAATTTTAAAGACAGCCGTAAGAAGGCCAGTCTTGTACGTTAGCATTTTTAACGAGATTTGTTACATGTACGTTCCATCGAAGATCACTTGCAATAGCAACGCCAAGGCATTTGTAACTATAAACTGTTTCCAAAAGAACACCACCAAGACAGTAAGGACATATTAGTGGTTTTAGTTTGTGTGTGATGAACGTACGGACGGTTTGTTTCTATATAAAGAGACATTTGGCATTTCCTGCACCATTTCTGATTTTTATGTAGAGACCCGATAAGGTTTATTTGGTCAGACGCAGTTATGACATTGGTGTACAAAATATAATCATCTGCAAACAACCTAGCCGCACCGGTATGTCCTTTATTAGATCATTTACAAAAATTAGAAAGAGCGGAGGTCCCAGACCCGAGCCTTGTGGCACCCCAGAATGAACGGCAGGTAGATCTGAGTAGCTATCTTCCGTACTTTCAAACTGCTTTCTATCGGAAAGAAGCGCCTCGATCCATCCTAACAGTGTTTGATTCTTTAACATAGGTCTTAATTTGCACATTTTTTCTATGTTTCACCTTATCGAAGGCTTTCTTAAAATATAAAAAAATGACGTCGATCTGTCCTCTACTGTTTAGTATTTTAGAAAAAAATGTACTATTTCCTTTAGTTGCGTAAGAGTAGATAGCCCTTTTCGGAATCCGTGTTGGCCACAGTGAAGTAAGCCGTGCTCAGCTATAAATATATGAATATGCTTGGAGAGGATGTGCTCTAATATTTTACAGCAGGTTGGGAAAGTGGTGGATAATTTGGTGCCCAGCACGGGTTTCAGTCCTTAAATATTGGAATGACTTTACCCAATCTTCAGTCGTTTGGAACTGGTGAGCTATCAAGCGATTTCTTAAAAACAAGAAATAGATACTTCGACGATCATTCAGCATACCTTTTCAAGAACAAATTTTATATTTGGTCAGGTCCTCCGGTTTTATTTGGATCGACATCAAGAAACAATGAGAAATTTCCTTCCCCGGATGGCTCCACATCAGCAGTTGGTGGTATGGTGGTGAATTCGTCGAATTCGGGTACCGCGCCATCATCGCAAAATATATCTAACAAAGAAATTCTGTTTAACGCGTTTGCCTTATCGACATTTTCTAAAACAACCTGGTCATCTACTAGATGTTTAGTCACTCTAGAGTTTCGTGGTGAAAGATGCTTCCAAAACGTTTTCGGAGAGTGCTTGAGAATCCTTTCTATGATTACATTAAAAGTGGTACTTGGCCTTTTGTATAATTGTTTTCAGATCTAATAATAATAATGATATTTATTTTTCCATCAAACAAATGATGGAGGGAGACCGAAAAAAAAAAAGCTGCATCGTGCTGTTTTACGAGTCCCCGGCCCCGCTCTTACACAAACAGCAGTGGCACAAGAAAAAAAATTAACAAGACACAATAGTAGTCAAAAAGTAATCAGGCGGCAATATTCACGTTTTTCGTAGTAGCAGATGATACATATATATATTGAGAGTTCTATGTAACTGTGTATTGATGTAACACATGATACATAGATACATTGAGAAGATACATACACAGAAAATATCATACATATATATATATATATATATATATATATATTATATTCCCGAATATAAAATACGCAGATGATACTTTGTTACTTTCCCGCCATATACATTTGCGCAGTGCACTTAACATGTTACAAGTTAATGCTACAAAGGTAATGGACTGGTTTCAAACGAATCTTATCAAAATTAACGTTCAAAAAACAAAACTTATGTGTTTCTGCAGTCCATTGAAACGTAAATGCCTTGATTTTCCATTTGTGCTCCACACGTCAAAGTGTGCTAGCTGCAGCTGCTCACCTATTGAATATGTTTACACAGCGAAATATTTGGGGTTATATTTTGATAGTGACATGTCCTGGAACTCGCATCTTAGCTATGTTGCTAAAAGGCTCCGAAGTGTATCATGCATGTTATATTCCACAAAATCATTTCTTCCTTGTCCTGTTCGAAAGATGTCGGTCAACTCTTTAGCCTACGGTGTTTTACGTTACGGTATCACAGTCTACGCAAACTGTTCGATGATTTGGCAGAATAAAATTGATAGTATATTGAGGGGAATTTTAAGGGGCGTAGCTTACGCTCCTCTTGATACTCCAAGTGACGAACTGTTTTTATCTTTGCGCCTGCCGCGTTTTGCAGCTCTTTTTAAAAGAAGTGTCATTATGAAGCATTATTGGATTACCACCTTTAAGACCCCCCGTGTTTCCGAGCGTATTCTAAGGGACGGTGAACGCTTTATCATTCCTCGTGTTTATACCAAGTACGGAAAACGATTACGCTCGTTGTATGTGCCTGAACTTTTTAATGGCTTACCTGATTCCTTTTTAGAGTTGAACTCAAAACGTCAATTAAAGAGACAGCTAAAAACAATATGCTAAATTTTTATATATTTATTTTTGTCCCTACATTAGCTCCTTCAAGTGACTGTCAAATACTATTTTTCTTTTTGTCGTGTTTTTGCTTTTTTGATTGACCTTGTCTTTGTAGCTCTAAGACATTCTAGATGATGTACGGTTTTCTTTATTTGTATTATTCAGTATTGTAGTGTTATAGTTGTTCTTTCAGTGTTATAGTGACCTTGTTTCTTTGTAAGATATCCTTCTTGGTGTTCGGTTTTCTTCGCTTGTATTCTTATTCTTTCAGATTTTTTATTTTTTTTCTTTTTTTGTATTTCATATAATTCATGGTTTTTGTTTGTTTTCATGTGAATAATTTTGGTATTTTCTACGCCGCTGCCGGGTCCAGTCCCACAAGCCGCTATTGGCTTTTGACGGACCCGCATTTGTATGTATTGTATTTATATTTGTGCAATAAAATTATTATTATTATTATTATTATTATTATTATTATTATTATTATTATTATTTAGATATAAACAAAGAAAACACGAAGTATTATGCATCTCAAAAATTCTGAAAGTACTACTAAAAAACCACACTTGAAAAAAATACATTTTCTCGATGACTTAATAGGATCAATATTTTTAAAACTAAGAAATTTAATAAGTTTGGAAGCGTATTAGATAACATTTGCTCAGCATAGATCTTTCTATATTAGGTAACTTCCGATTTTGCAAACTTCGAGTGTGGTTTGTTAGCACTTTTGGAGCAAGAGAAGCTAGGTCAATCAGATAAGATACCATTTTTGTAATTCAGATTTATAACACACACACAAACGATATTTGGTTATACTATTAACATTCATCAATTTTAAACTTGTTGCTCTATGCTCCGACACCTCAACATTTCACGCACTGACGCACCCTGTGAACCGCGCCACCGTTTTCTACATAGCGAAACTTTTCGTTTTTGATATATTATTTCTCCTCTAATCCACGGATTGTTACTGTGGTTTCTTCTAACCTTTCCCGGGACAAACTGAGTAATGCAGAGGGTAACTATTTCTTTAATTTTAATCCAGAGCTGATCAACATTTGA
The DNA here is from genome assembly GCA_037355805.1 of Ixodes ricinus. NCBI lineage: Eukaryota > Metazoa > Arthropoda > Arachnida > Ixodida > Ixodidae > Ixodes > Ixodes ricinus. Next base: position 24,860 of record JAZHYW010012480.1, read on the forward strand.
TTAGATCCCAGACTAATCTGCTTGAAGAATCGAGTATGTTTAAAATAGCCATGTCATCCGCGAGATTAAAACCTTTGTAGGGAGTGATTTCAGAACGCGCCGAAGGAATTTCCTTTCAATCTAGCGATAAAATCCCCATAGAGTGATCGAATATACCTGGCAAGACACGACATTCGTAAGAACATAACAGCATGCCCTCACTTAAGAAAAATATATGGAGTATAGATTTTCTTTCTCCTTGAATTGTTGCAAATTCCTTAAAAACTTGAGTCAAACCATGCAAAAACGTCATGTCTATCAAAGCCGAAGAGAGTAAGACATCACGAGTACCAGATGCATCCCAATTACGCTCCCCGGCATTGAAATCGTCTGCAACTATTATTTTCTTTCTATCAATACATTGTTTTATTAGAGAGCGGTTAGTTTCTGAACGAAGTCAAGATTCGTGCCAGTGGACGATAAACTGCGCCAATTATGATCTCCGATTTTGTCAGTTTCAGATGCGCCAAACGCTTTCAATGTCAGGAGTGTCGTCTGTAAGAAAACAATAGATATAGATTTTTTTTTTTTTTTTTTTACAATGGCCACTTTTTTTTTTTTCTCGCGCGACCTTTCCTGATGATACTGAACCCCGGTGGAACAATTTCACAATTCAAAACGGAAGGACACAACCACGTCTCGGTTATAATTACGACAGAAGGACGTCATGTTTCACAAGGACGTTTTCTAAATCAAGCATTTTATTCAAGATGTTCAGCGCATTTAGTTTAATGATGAAAAAGGGCTGTTCTTTCTGAATCCTTCTTCGTCATTTCCTTCGAGGTCGAACGTTCCTTGTTTTCTCTTCTGTGAGGAGCACCCTTTTTCCTGGTTGTTCGTCCCAGGTGTACGTAGTTACATTTGTCTTCAGTTTGTCATATACAAGAAATACTTTTTTCACCTTTGCTCTATTTTCTCGAAAATATTTCCCAAAGCTTTTATCGCAAATTTCTCCCCTGTTTTTCGCAATTTCTCACCTTATAAATAATTTTAAAAAATTGTGTACCCTTTAAGCGCATCGCATTTCGAAGACTTAATTTTTTCCATTAAAGTTACCGAGTCGCAAGATCACCGGTCGAGATTGATCGGGGAATATCTTTTTCAAGCCTGTGAATACGTTCAACCTACTGACGTCTAAGTTTAGCTTTGCTTTAAGTATCCCAGCGACGACCTCCTCTGTCAAGTGCTGTTCTGCTTCTTGCGTAGGCTCCTCGATGCCATTAATAACAAGATTATTTTGCCTACTCCTATTCTCCAAATCGTCCACTTTCCTCTGAAGATTTCTGATCAACGTTTCCAGAACCTCGACATGCTTTACTGATGAATCTAGCCTCGTTGACAAATCCTTAACCAGGTCAATCGAGGCCTCGACGGCCTCCAGTCTTTTATCGAAGTTTGCATAGTCTTGTTTTATTTCTACGAAGTCCTCTGCTATCTGCTTTTGTCCGAATAAAATTTGAAGCATAATCTCTATAGTTTCAGGCCCTGGATTTTGTTCGACGTCTTCGTTGAGACCCAAAACCAGCGAGGCGAGATCCCAACACTCATATGCAATGTCACAAAATGCCTGTGGGCTTGGTAACACGATTATAAAACGTCTATTACTTCTTAAGCAAGGATAACACTGACTGGTACGAACCTGCCATGGTTTGTTCTTAATTCTTTCGCGTCACAAATGATACCGCAGAGTTGTTGATATCGGGGTCGAGAAACCGCTTCCCTATGATCAGATGACTTGATGTTTCCAACAGGGATGCCATGCTGCAGCAGCAGAATCTGTACAAAAAACAATAGTGGATTAGGCATCCCATAGATCTCGCCCATGCATCTCGTCGATACATCAAAAATGGCCCGGAAGTGGCACAAAATGGTGTCACAGAAGCCGGAGTGTCATGATGTCGGACGTCCCGATCCTGGCGGTTGGGCGCAGAAATGCTGGCGAAAAGCACGAGCGAACGGGAGTGTCGCTGTCGTCATGGTGTGCCAACTTCTGGCTGCCGGAGCGTCCGTGGACTGTCACACTGGAGAGCGACCTGCGGCAGAACAGGCGTCTGCCACATCCACCACCGCTGTTGGGACACCGCCAGGATCGCGGCCGGCGACATTTCATGACACTTCAATGGCGTCACCAGGCGGAAATCGAGGGACCACTTCTTTGGACGCGGCAAACGTATACCGGTCGGAGACGCGTTCCCGGCACTGCAATTTAGACGAGCTTGATCTCCTATCACCAGCGTTAGAGCGGCAATATTGGAGCTCTGGGGGATGCTACAAGACGGCTCAGACTTTTGGAAAGGACCTATTGTATTGGATCGTTAAGCAACCACTTTCGCAACCACTTTGCGAACGCGATTCGAGCGCCAGTATGAATTCGGAGTTAATGCCCCTTTCCGGTGAAACCCGGTGGCGTCCGTACGCAAAAACCCGCTTGATCGCGGGGTGCGCGCCGCCCCATCGCCACCGCACTATCACTTCTCTCCATTGCGGCCGCCCCTCGTACAACCACGTCATATGTGGCAAAGCGCGCAATAACCAGGGTGTCGAACCGGTCATTATTTCGGTTCGGTTCGGGTTCGGGTTCAGTTGCATTGTATTTTGTTCCGGTTCGGTTCCGGTTTAGGGTAGTGCACATAATATCACTCCGGTTACCGGTTTTCGTAAGCGCGAACCGGTTCGAACCGGTTCCTAACTCGACCTTTGAATATTGACCGAGCACTTCCTGCAGCCTTTTCTGAGCACGAGATACTTGCAAGTAGACCCATCCCAATACTACTTCCTCTTCAGGCAGATATAGAAACTTTGCACAGTGAGGTGCGCAAAAGACACCATTAGTGTGGCAAGGCTATTACTTGTATATTACTGTTCTTAAGTGAACTATATACAAGCGATCGGCTTTCCATTTTTATGGTGTTTTTTGTACACGCAGCTGTGCAGTATTTCAAACTCTGCCAGAAGAGGGCTATTTTCAGGATGGGTCTATAGACCTTTCCAAAAAAAGAACTTGTGCCCGGTGCCATCTTTAGTGTTCGGGCGTATAGCGCGTGCTTTGCTCGCTTTCCGAAGCGACAAACACGCACGTGCTGGGCTGTGATGATCACACGCTGGGCTGTGATTTTGTAAACAGTAAAAAGGTCTCTAGCTAGATTGCTTGCCTTCATATTTTTTGGTTTGTTTTGCTCTGCACACACGTGTTTTCTTTTTTTTGTTTTTTTTTATACATGCTACCTGTTTTCGGGACCCAGTATAGATGTCACAGCTAAGCCCCAGAGTGGCTGACAGGGGAACGAGAGGAAACAAATGTGCCGTAAAACACAGAAACAGGGACGTCGAGTGCGCAGTTGGGATAGTTTGTCGGATCCCGTTAAGCTGTGGCCGTGTATACATCGGCCGGACTGGCCAATGTGTCAATGACCGGGAACGTGAGCACGTATGTAGAATGAAATGTGACTACATCTTGACAGCGCTTCGGGTTCTGGCGGAAAAACGCTGTTCTAAAGATCTCGTGGCGATGCTTTCTCTAGTCACTTCGACTTTTTATCGCCAACAACGCTCTATGCAAATGACCCGGTCTGAGGGATTCAGATTGGGGCATTTGTACCTGTCAGCCACCGAACAAAGTTCCGGTAATGCCCCCCCCCAGCGAACGACGTTTCTCGAATGCTCAGTTGAAGACGATGAAAGAGGTCTTGAAACAAAAGTGAGAAAATGGTTGAACAGGCGACATGCTGGCCTTGCTAGTCTGACAAACCTACAAAGAAAAAATAAACAGACACATTTTCTTCTCTCGTTAGTCGGCGAATCATCGCCGACTAACGTTGCCTCTAACAATTTTTTTGTAAGGTAACATTTTTTTTTTGTAAGGTAACATTTTGAGCACGTTGAAGAAAAAATGGTTTTTCATTGAAATGCATTACAGGCGACCCTAAAAACTATACTGCCGATGCAGCGAGGTACTTGTCCCCCTTCCTTCAGGGTGTCGCTGCACTGAAACGGAAGGTCACGTGGTGCGCTCTCGGTGCTCGGTTGGCTAAATGGCTCATTGACTGCAACTGCGGTCCATCTGGAGGTCAAACATTCGCTGACGCGTAGGCCTCCGTGCCTAAGAGTGGGCAGCAAGTACCTCGCTCCGACTCTCTGGACATTTCAGAGCGGTGCTGTCTGAAATTCGCCGCCGCCGCAACCGCGCCGCCAGGGTCAATCCAAGAAACAAAGGAAAGTTGAAGCTCTCCAGACGATGATGTATTTGTTATTACGTATGCAATGAAAACGAAATGTAAAGATATCTCACAGTATGTAGGATTAGTCTTGGCAACATAAGAAAAATATACGCCAGCAACTTTCTCATTTAGATCAATTATTGACACAATTGGCCCTGAACCGTTTTCGTTGAACCGGTAACCGCCACATCAAATTATGGTTTCGTTCCGGTTCGGGTTCAATATGAAGCGTTCGATTTCGGTTTCGGTTTTGTTCCGGTTCGGTCAAAAATAACGGTTTTGATCCGGTTTTCGGTTCGGGTTCGGGTTCGGTTCGACACCCTGGCAATAACCCCACTCCATCTCGCCACCATCCACACAGCAGTAGCTCTAGAAACGCAGCCGCCGCCGCTTTGGGGTTCTGGGAGGTTCTCCGGCGCGTCTACAAAATGCTGCTCCAAATGACATGCGGGACTTCATGTGCTCTAATTTCGCATCTGTGCATTTCTCTATCATCGTGGATGAGGACATTTTAACGTAGACGTCTCTCGGGCAGGGTGTTGGTTACAGCTTCAATCTCAACCTCGTCCCTGACGTTCGTCAGCCCACCACCAGGAAGGAAACGTGCATCGATCTCGTTTTTGAAAGGGGTGTGAGCATAACAAGTTGAGACTCCACACACATTCTGGCGCACTAGATGGATCACAATGTCATCCTCGCAACTTCCAAATACAATACCACAAAAAGTGAAAGCCGTTTACAACTCCCTGTAACGCCGAATTAGAGCGCAGCTCTTGAGGAGGAGGAAGGGTACAGGGGGCAAGTGAACTCGGGGGGGGTCACGTGACGTCACTGATGACGTCATCAATGATGATGAGGATGACGATGCCGATGACGTCATCAGTGACGTCACTGATGACGTCATCAGTGATGATGACGATGACGATGCGGATGCCGATGACGTCATCAGTGACATCACTGATGACGTCATCAGTGACGTAACCCCCAAGTCACGTGACACCTAGGTCACGTGGTCCCCCCAGGTCACGTGGTCCCCAGGTCACGTGACCTGGGGAGTCACGTGACGTCGGGTGGTTACGCCGTGTCAAACGGCGCCTACGCTCGCACGCGAAACGAGCGTGCCGCTCAGACGTCGCGCAAAGCGCTCTGGAGTTCGCCTTAAGAGCTGCGCTCTAAAAAAGAGCAACCAAGATTACATTTTATAAGAGCATTTCAACATAAAAGGACGTTTTAGAGTCATTTACTCGCCAAAAGGACATCTCGTAAACCACACCTCGTAAAAGCAGATCTCGTAAAAGCATTCCGCAAAAGCACACTTCTCCAAGCCAACTCCTCAAGCAAAGATCTTAAAGCCCATAACCATATCTCCTAAAGATCATATTTCAACAAAGCAGTAGCTGTCGTTGTCATTCGCAGCACATCTCGTATGGTCGTTTGCAATTTTTGCTTTTTAAGAGCCAACAGAGGGCAGCTCTTTAGTAAACAAATGTTCAGTAATATGTCCCAATAGCACTCAGGACTTTCCCGCGGGCACAATTAATGCAAGTGGCAGCGATTGCACTTTTCATTTAACGTCATTAATGCAGGATCACACCGCAAAATTTAGTGATATTCTCTGAGGAACATATATCGCTGAGTGAATTTAGCGAACTCATTCCCCTCAATCTGGGAGACCGAGTGTGTGAACGCAGCTCTTGAGGAGGAGGAGGGAGGGTACGGACAGGAGGGTATGCCCTCCTCCTCCTCCTCCCCTCCTCTTCTCTCATTCTCCTTCCCCTCCCTCCACCTCCCTCGTGACATTTGTGTCGTCACTTGTGACCCTCGTGACGTCACTCGGGAAGGTCACGACGAAGCTTGCGACCTTCTCAGTGAAGGTCACTTGAAGGTCGTGACCTTCGCCGTGACCTTCAGTGACTGTCGTCACTCGTGGCGTCACGTGACCTTCGTGACGTCACTTGTGACGTCATTATGGGAAACGGGCGCCTAAGAGCTGCGCTCTAAAATAAATTATATGAAAAATGAAGGTTTGAAAATGGAATGTTTTTCGATATAAAATAACGGTAAATATGCGCCCATCTTCGTCAAAGTAGCAATATAGTGCGAAAGATATATATTGCAGAAATAAAAAGTTAAGATCTGCTTCTTGTGATCTGCTGGCCGTAATCATTAAATCGAAATCAACCCCGTTAATTAATCCAAGGATAACTTACAGAATGTTCCAACCTACAGAATGTTTTTAATGAAAATATCTAAGTAATATTTCCGAAGCACTTACGCAGCGTCCATATTTTACGTGTCTATTCCTTTACTCGTTGCCATCGCCATTGTTTTTCGAATTACGCCTTTTTTGACGGACAGTGTGGTGCTCTTGGAAGTGACATCCGATGAGACGGAGTTCAGTCGCCGAAAACGACACTAGATTTGCCCGTGTGGCTAATTGGTATGTCACCAATGAAGCCAACACAGTTTTATATCGGCCATTGTCGATGTGTGCGACCAAACACTTCGCCGTAGTCGGCCTTCAACGATTGACCCCGAACTCACAATGGGGCTCCTCAGCTGTCACGCAGTGTCGGAAGAGTGGTCGAGTACGTTTCTCCTTATACTATGTCACCACCGCATCTCTCACTCATCCTACTGGTTAAAAGTTGAACTGATTAAACGAGACAAATTATTAGCATCGCAAGGCCGTCGTGGCGTCGTCTGCAACACACAAGACCTTATTAAAGTGTAGATATTCGGCAAGAAAAGGGGAGGTTCGAGCTCGGCGGCCGCGCTTAATACAGGTTTAATGTTTTGGCCTCACGCGCGCTCCATCGCGGCATGCAGGACGCGTGAAAAATGTGGCCGTGCCCGATAGCGTTGCCCGGTCCTTCAGCGGCCGCTAGAAATTAATGCGCTTTCTTCGCCGAGCCCACTAATGAGAATGAATTGCGTCGGACACGGGGCCGGCAAAAAAGAAGGCGCCGATAAAACCGAGCGAGCGCTCGCTTCCCCACAGCACCCCGCAACGCGCAGTGCCGACAGCGGAGATAGCCGTGCACGTCGTCGTGGTAGCAGCGTCCGCCGGCTTCGAAGGTTGAAGCTGGTATCTCGCACCGTTCCCCCTCGCACTTGTTAGCGGAACTTGCAATTTGTTTCGAGAGCTTATGCTCGCCATACGCACCGAAACTCCGCATGTCGTCTTGAATCTAGAGTGTCGCTATATGATCGCGGGCGAAAATAATCTATAATCGGTTTTGATAAAACGAAAACGCTGCATGGCAGCAACGACTGTTCTTGGCCAAACGGCCCTTCGAACGCGGAGAATGTAGCTCCAAAGTTTGTTCTTGGCATTTATTAATGCGCGCAGTTTGAGCGAGACGTCGATTCACTCGGTAACGAGGCGCAATTAAATTTTGATGCGTACAGAACGTTCCATCGCGTATTCCCTCGACGCGAAACAATTTCGTCACTTCTCTCTACGTTATCGCGGTATGGATGGGGCTCTCGAGAAATTAAACGTAAAACAAACCAAAAACGAAGCACCTTTCTTAATTGCCACTCTAGAATGCCGTTACGCCGGGCGATAAATTTTCGCTAGAATGCAGGAACAGACAACTGCCTCCCGAAGGAGGTGCCGTCCGCTCGAACCTTCATACCGTTGCGACGATTGGTCGGTTATCCCTCGCGACGCTCACAATTAAAAATGCGCGCGACGGTAGATCTCGGGTTGGGTCGGGTGGCCGCTGGCAAGGTGTCGATAAGCTTGACCCTGGCGCCTGATAAGCGCACGTTCGCGGCGCCGCTAACGAGCGCAATTAATGCCCCCGAGTGACGGGGGACTTGGCTTCAAACTGCCGCGCTCGGCATGCTCGGACGTCGCACGCACGTAACGAAGCGGCGATACGACAAAAATACACATTTAAAAAGTTTACAAAAAATAACCGAGCTGTTCAGGGTAATGAACGCGCATAGGGAGTTTATTATTCCTTTTGGATAGCCTGGCCCGGCGTGTCTCCGCCAAGTTCTCCGCGGCGCTTCGCTATCTGTCTCGGGCGGTGCGGGTGTGAAATGTTTTCGCGAGCCCAGCTCGTGTCCCTCGTCCGAGTGCTGTGCACACACACACACGCATGCTCTTTTTGTCTCGAAGTTGATGCAGGAAAACGCTCGGTTCGCTGATAGGGGATGATTGAGCGTCATAGTAATGAGGCCACGCGGACATTTGCTTCCTTTGTTTTTGGTCCTCCCTTTTTAGCTTTTTCTGTACCGCCCTCCCCCCCCCCCCCGCACGTAATAGCTATTCAGCTCGTCGTCCGTCTGCCGCTATCTCCGGGCCGATTATTTCTCGCTCGGTCGCGGCGACGCGTCTCTCTCTCTCTTGACGCGTACGAGAGAAGAGGCGGTGAGGGGACAGCGAGGGCCGTGATTAATCGAGTGGCGATGAGACTGCGTTTTTGATGAATAATAACTAAATGCGACTGGCGCAAGCACGCGGACGCGCGGTGGCGCGTCAGCAATTTTTTCTGTGTCGACTGCTGGTACTGACTGGATTACGTTGATTGCGTAAGAACGGGGCAAGCGCTCCGCGTCGGGCGTCGCACGCGGTGGTCCCGGAAACCCACTAAGTTCTAGTAACGTACCTTGCTAAGCTCGTTAGTTCATTTCAGCCACAAAAAAAATATATAACGCAAGAAAAAAAAAGAAAACCAGGGACACGAAGTAAACGGGACAAGCGTGTCATCGAATATAAGTGATTCAACAACCAGAGCCCCTAAACTCGTCAAACACAAAGTTGGAGCCGAACGCGAAAAAGGCGCGAAGTCATCGTCGTGAAAGGCCAATCGGTGCGCTCCGTCAACTTCGGCCCTAACTTTGTGTTTGAGGAGTTTTGAGGTTCAAGGTTAGGTAATATCTCGCAGTGTCATTTTCCGCAGATGGCCTCCGCTTGTTACCCTGCCTCGTGACTATTGAAGTACGACACCAATGGTTGTTCTCATTGGTTGGACAGATTACGGAAAGACTAATGACTAGTGCTCTGAGGTGGTACAGGGACATTTGATAATGTGATATTGTCTAGGACGTACCCTAGGACACGGCGTGACGTCATGCTCAGCGACGCCGGAAAAACATATCTCAATCCCAGACTGCCTCGCACACCGACGCTGCCCTCATCACCTGCTCGGCTCTCGGTCGGCTATCTTAGGCTTAGCCCATGTCTGCTCCGGTGATCTGCTTTGTCTACCCGCTATTACGGCTGACGTTCGACATGATCGGCGCACCCAAAGAAGTTTCGATGAGCACGCGCAGTCACAGTACGACGGAAGGCAACAAACGCGTGCTAGAAGCCGAGCTTCTGCGGCATCCTCAGCTTGGAATCTCACCTGTTCGACGCCGATTCCGTAGACGCCGCCACGTAAATATGGGGCAAACAACCGCGTTATTGTTAGCCCCATATTAACATGGCGACGCCCATTAACCGAGTGTTCCTTGGCCACTCCTACTTTCGTAACACTTCGCTATAACCTCTTCGGATATTGTACGCTGCTCGACGATGTTGGCGCGAACACGACATTGGTGCTAGATAACAGAAAGAATAAAACATAGAGAGGACGAAACACGGACGAGTACATTCTTTAGAGAAAGAATGTACTCGTCTGTGTTATGTCCTCTCTATGTTTTATTATTTCTGTTATATGCGCCTTGCAAGTGGGCGCATTTCGGTCTTCTGCGCATGGGAAAGGAGGTGTGAAGATGGGAGAGGAGGTTATACTAAGCTCCTCCTCCTCGGGGGGTGGGGGGGGTCGCGGATGTAAACATCTCGGCGTCGGCAATGGCGGACGTGCTGTAGCAGCTGCGGCTGTAGCCGTGAGTCCTTCGCGTGGTTGCTGGTTAAAAAAAAGAGAGAAAGAACGTTCCGCTTCTGTCCTGTGTGATTTCGAGGTCGGCTCCGATCAGGCGCTGTCCAAGGGGCAGTGTTACCAGGGGAAATGAAAACGTGCTGCGTCTTCGGATGTGGTGGGCGCATTCACGACGGTGTGTCGCATTTTAAATTTCTGGGAGGATTGACAGATTGAGAGCTCTTTCTTGATTCGGTGGATGGTGGTGCATGTCCGTTCTTAGTTGGTGGAGCGATTTGTCTGGTTAATTCCGATAACGAACGAGACTCTAGTCTATTAAATAGGTGCGTGGTTCTCTGCACCTTGCACCCTTCTCAGAGGGACAAGCGGCTCCTAGCCGCACGAAACAGAGCAATAACAGGTCTGTGATGCCCTTAGATGTCCGGGGCCGCACGCGCGCTACACTGAAGGAAGCAGCGTGTTTTTATCCCTGTCTGTTAAGACAGTAAGCTTAAAGAAAGTGGCTTGAGCAAATACAGAGGGCTAATGGAAGTCCATCGGATTACCCCCGAGCAAGTGTTCGTCTGTTTAAATAACAGGGCATAGAAAAATAAGTTTCCATAAAATTTCGCCAAAAATAAAAACAATAATTACTTCTTGGTGTCAACGAGTCTACGACATAACTTCCGCGATACGCTCGACGCCGCACACGAAAGGAGGGAACTTGCGGACGCTAACCACCCTCGTTCTCGGCTGTTAGCAAACAAACCTCGGCGCGTCGGCCACCTCGCCCGTGAGTCCTTTGGCTTCGCTCCTTGATACGTGTCTGCTAGAATTGTTAGACAAAAAGCACATCGTACCGCTCGAGTTATTTCGTCTGTCCTCTCTGAAAGGCGAAGTCGAGCTCGCTCGTAAAGGTAAGACAGCTGTTGAATAGCAGACGACGTTGCAAAGGAGCAGACGACGCTCAGATAGGGGTCTCGGCGACCCACTATCTTTCCACTCAGAGCCAATCAGAGCTCGGCGTTCTGACGTCACCGCAACCCCTGCGCCAGAAGCAGACGAACTTGCCCTCCGCATAGTATACTTTACCAACACGCTCGTTAGGAATTTGACATCGGTGCTTCTTTGCATTTTACTGATACGTCATTGACTCGCGTAAACATTTATCCCTTAGGTTAAGCTCTCCAATGAGCACTTTCCACCACACTATGTAGTCACAGCCTTGTGATTCTAAGGTAAAAATAGAAAACGGCGGCGATCGTTTGTTGGCGATAACAGTGTCTGGCAGTGTACGCACAGGCTGATCTCATTTTAAAACCATTGGTTCGAGCCACGCATCGGGAGGTTCAACAATCTGCGGAAACGACTCGCGTGTTACGTTCAAAGGACTGATTTCACTGAGTAGCGTTTGATTACGTTTCACTATGTTGGCGGAGTGCTGAGCTTGAGATAAGCGACGCGCCTTGTGCCACTTGGTTATCGTGGTATCTTTAGTAGAATATAATTTTGTATCGAAGAAGAAAGGACGACATAAATTGATTTCAGCAACTTTCGTGCTGTCATACGGACAATCATAATTTGAGTTTTAATTTGTGACGTAGCGACTGGAGCGATGGTTTTTATGGTGATAATCGAACCTGTAAAATAAACATTTCAGAGACATTTCATGATGTTAAGGACTCTCGTTTTTGTCGGCCGTAAGCCATTCTTTTCTGAGCATACCGTATGAATTCTCACGCCAGGAGCTTATAGAGTCGAGGCTGACACGCTTCCTTGGTCCTTAGACATGGGCTTTTAAACGTCCTCATCATCACGCCCCGTTCATCAGTGTGGCAGCTGCCGCCGGGAGCGAGGAATAATTGAAAGCCTCTCGGACCGAAACGCGGGAGAGGCCAGCGAGGTTAAGAGCGCCTCAGAGCCGAGGCACGCCGCTCCGCCTGATGGAGTGACTGCTCCGCGGCGGCCGAGGAATTTCACGCCCGTGTCCCGGCGCTACGGGAGAGGCCCACCTAGCAGACAAGGCCTGAAGCTCCCTCCCTCGACGTCATCTCTAGTGAATCCACGCAGCGCGCCTTGCAGCGTCTCACAAGAACCGCGACGCTAGCACGCGGCCATGGCAAGACAGAAGCGTCTGCCGCTTTGCGGCGTCTGTCTTCGATCTTCAGCGTGTTTGCCGCTTAAGGCGAGATCCACTAACGATGACGTCACGCGAAGGCCTTGCCTTTTATGCTGTAGTGGAGAGGCCAGGTGTCTCCGAGCCTTTGTCTCGACGGGGCGGCCGCCGCCTCCGAGAGACGACGAAGGAGGAGGGGGGCACCGCCCCTCTTTGCATCCGAGCAAGGCGGCGAAGTGACGAGACAGGTGCTGGCTGTCAGCGCCGCTCGTCCGCGCTCAAATTGTTTACGCCGTCGCGCCACCTTCTCCGCAACGGAAATATTGGGGTCGCCGTGTCGACGGGAGGTAGACGAGTCGCCGTTGTTTGTGTGCCCCGGAGCCATTGACCTGGTCGGAGGTCCCGCCGCTTCCGCTAATGAGGCCCATTAGAGGCGAATGGAGCCGACGACAGCGCCGCGCGAACGAATGGAACCGGAAGGTCTCTCGCTTGGACTTCTCCGGCCACTCGGGCTGTTCGTGCTCCGCGTTCCTATTTACTCTCGGCATTGGAATGGCTGAGAGCCCTCTTCCGGTTGGGTGCTGCTAGCTAGACAAGATTGCGGGCCCAAGCAGGGCGGAGCGAATTTGTTTAAGAATTTATTTCTTAAGGATTGCACGAGAGCGTCTCCTCTAGTCTCGCCAACGAGGAACAGACTATTCCCGCAATATAATAATGCTAACACCGCGAAACAACGAAGCAGTGTCAAAGAACAAAAAAAGAAAAGGGATGGCGTCATCACACAACACAATCAGTGAGTAGAACGGTGGAAGAGTACTTGTTGTAGAAAGAAGAAAATTATACATAATCAAGGTATTAAACTTTTATAAAAATGAAAACTATACGTCAGGGGACTGCTGCGTTTGATAGAGAGAAAGAGAGAAACAAAAGAAAGAAAGAGAGAGAGAGAGAGGTGTGAGAAAGATTAATCATTTACAGTATTTGAAAAATAGCGAGGTCAACCAGCGCTTTATGCCGGCTTGCTACGCTGTTTGTGCGTTGAAGTATTTTATTTGACGAAACATGAGAAGAGCAAGTAAGCTACTCTTCTAAGAGAAAAAAAAAAGAATGATAAAAATTTGAACACCTTAAATATGTATATATTTCCCCGATACGGGATATTATGGGTAGCCCTCAGTGTTGTACGGAACGGCGTTCCTGGAACGCGTTCCTTTTAGGAGGAACGAAGGAACGCCACCGTTCCATTTTACATCGGTGGAACTGGAACGGGAACGCGTTACATTTTTACTGAAACGGAAAAAGGAACGGCGTGCCTTTTTTCGTCCAGTGTAAAAACTTTTTTTTCGTCCAGTGTAAAAAAAGTCGTAAGAGTGTAGAAACAATATCTTTACCAAGAGCAGAATCTTGTTAACGTCTCTGTTAATTATCTTAGGGTTTATTTTGTGTGGACCTCGCTTAGTAACAGTCGGGTGCAGGAAAGCTAGTGGACATTGATTCTTTTTGAGTGCCTAAGACTGCGGTGCAAAGAAGCAAAACTTTTAGTCAAAAGAAAAGACAAAAAAGGACGTTTCAAACTGGGCTAAATTCTTTGCTTCCAAAAATCCTCATACACCTAGAAATAAGAGGCAGACTATAGCCACCATTGGACTTTCACAGAGACCCAGAGTTACAACACAATAACATGTTACTAGACATCGAACGCACCCTTGAATCCCGAACATTGGTCACTTAAAAGATACACAAAAATTAACCTTTATTCCTTTTCCTCTCGTCCCCCACCTTCAAACTGGACGACTAATCCAACCTTCATGAAGAAGGAGTTGTAGTTTTCAACGCTGACCTTCCGAAGTCCTACCCCCTTCTTCAATTGATCGTTTTGCGGACAGCAACATCGAGAAGCAACTGTTTTCAAGTTCGAACAAGGGACTTTGTTAGATTAAAACGCGTGAGGTTGTTGTAAAACTCTCGCGCAATGTAGGGTAACAGCATATTTTGCTCGTTTGATTGCGCCCACCACAAACATGAATACTGTTAAAAGCCAAGATTTTTAAAGGTGAATATATCAACAAATGAAACCCTGCTTTGCTTGCTTTCTTCTCCTGCTGCCCTTCCCTCACGGCATTCAAATTCGTATGTTGCCATTTAATAAAATAGATTAAAAAAACAAAAACTAAAAAACTTTGTTTTATGTAATTAAATATAGTAATAAGCAAAATACAAATGTAACGTATATGTAACGATACGTTCCATTTTTTCGAACTGTAACGGGAACGAGTTCCTTTTTCACAGATGTAAATTGTAATGGGAACGCGTTCCAAAAATCAGAAGGAACGAAGAACGAGCTTTCGTTCCTTTTCTTGAGGAACGTGTACAACACTGGCAGCCCTCGATGCCCTACTCGTAAGATGTTCACGTCTCACGTCTCACAGCTGAAGTTATTCTCATTCTAGTATACCGGGTGTTTGAGCGAAGACTGACATAAATTCCTAAAATTAGTGTATTCCAGGTAAAAAGGTAATTTTCTCGGGATGGCATTACTCGTGGCGGCGGACGTTAGAAAATGCGCGATACTTACGAATTAGTAAGCTAATTAATAAAATATGACTGACTTTTAATTAGTGTAAATAAACACATGTTTTCAATCAGAAATTTGCTGAGCTTCATCAAAAACCACTATATCCGTAATTTTCAGAAAGACTTCGAGCGGGTGGGAAGCCTAGTAGTGCGCTAAAGTTGGCACTCGTGGAGCAGGTACAAGGCTGGGGACCTGATAGGAGACGGAAAAATCGCGCGGGCGCCTTATCGCACCCGCTAGACTTGTACCTGCTCCACAAGTGGTAACTTTAGCGCACTACTACGCCTCTCCCGCACTAAGTTTTTCTGAAAATTACTGATCTTGTGGTTTTGCATGGCGCTCAGCAAGTTTGTAATTGGAAGCATATGTCTATTTTCACTAATTAAAAGTTAATTAGTCATTTCTAACTAATGATCTACCCAATTAGTAAGTATTGCGTATTTTCCGACGTCCGCCACCACGAGTAGTGCGGTCCCGAGAAAATTATATTTCTACCTCGAACACACTAATCTTATGAATATTTGTCAGTCCTGGCTGGAAACCCGCGGTATATAAGAAAGATACCCCCAAAGAAGAGCGAGAAATTTGTGCAAGTTGTTCGACAGAGCTAGAAAATTGTTTGTTATTCGAATTTTCATACTTTTCTTTCGTAATACATAACCTGACGTACTTTGTATGACCCAAGGGTGGAGAGAAATACTCCAAAAGTATTCGGGAATACAAGTACTGAGATACATGTGTTTTAAGGCCCAAAACTACAGATACTGAGATAAATTTGTCTTTTATGCATCAGGATATCTCTGAGATACTTCTGCAAAAACGGCGAAAAAGTATTCAGGAATGCAGATGCAGATACTTATAGAAGTACATTTGTTCCCGAACGGTGCTACATGTGGAGCGTGTAGTTCGTGGTGAATGCGATTGGTAATTTATACTTGTACACTTTTTTTTGTGCTGTTTTATGCTGTTCCCCTTACCTCGAACCCTTTATTTAATATTAATGCCGCTAAAATGAACATGTCACCCCCGTTGACCCACATAATTACAGAACGGTAAAGACTACGTGTCATGCTTGACGAAAGGCTTCTGCCCGAAATGAACCCTGTTGTGACGTTAGGGCGAATCTCAAACTGTACTATTATATGTCTTCTGAGTCACCCGTATAGTGTGGGGAGATTGGACAACAGGGCTGTATTTTTTCTCAACTCAACTCCGACACATTGCTCTCTCTGCTAAATTGGAAAGAGTGGAGGGCTTTGTGAGAGGAGCTGATTTTGTTATTCTTGCAAGTAACCTTCTTTAAACCACAGCTTTTTTGTGACTGAGAGGGATCATTTTATAGGGCGGGTTCATATTTTAAATGACCAAGCAACTTGCACCAAACAGATGTTTTTTTATCTTTTACATTTATATTAAAAAGGGCAACAGATGTAACGAGATACTTAAGTCTGACAAATTATCGCCATACAAGTGATACATAGTAAATGTATTTCACTACTGAGATACAAATACATTTTTCAGATGTATCTCGATACAGAGATACAGATACTCGAAAGTTTCTCTAAGATTCTATCGCGATACATTTGTATTAGCGATACTGCCCAGCCCTGCTATAAGTTTATCTTTATCTATTTTATTATTTAATAATACTACCTGGCCCAATCAGGGCCATGACAGGAGAGGCACAACATAATATCAATGAAATATTGCAACAAAGCACATAATTTTCCGACGTTTGTAACGAAGTCACACAAGTCGCGTTTTACGACGGCATTCTAAAGGCATTCTCATCATAGGATATTCCATTTATTGTACCGCATACCATACCCTCTTGAGAAATTAATACAGCGCAAAGGACGAGAAAAGTGCTAAGGGCGATTGCGAGGACTTGCTATACACATGCACTGCGGAAGTCTTGTTATCACCAAATTCAACCTACCTTCTATACCTGAACGCCTCACAATCGCTGGATTTCCTTGCGACCTTTTAATAGCGGTAGCCGAGTCTCTGCTCAAAGGTAGGAAGATTACGCCTGTGACGACAGGAAAAACTTCGAGAACAGCGAAAGATAAGGGTAAAAATAACGTTTGTTGTTTTTCCGCATACGGATGCGATGTGGACGTGTTGTTCACCGCTCCTGACAAACTGTCAAGGTTGTGAAGAGCCGCCAATCTCTCCGTTAGGAAAGCCAGGGCCTGCAAAGACGAAACATCGTGACCGTTTCCTCGCATGCACTGAAGGGATAGTTTATTCACTCCCTCTGTCATGCAGCAAGCGTTATGTGGGTCAAACGGGCCACTGTCTTAATGATAGTCTGATAGAACATGCCTACAGTGTTTCCTCGGCGATATCTGGTCACCTTGGCATTCATTGCCGTGACTGCGGTTGCTTGCCCGAGTCGTGATGTGAGGTTGTAAAACGTCACCGCGGGACCAGCTGACACGTGAAATTCTTGAGATACTAGAGTTAGCAAGATTAGACGCTGCGTATATGTCAGCTATCCTTGAATTGCACTGTTCAGCAAAGCGATTGTTTTTCTCGTTTTTTACTTGCCTATTTTGTGTGCATGCTCTGTACGGATATTTATTGGCGTTTTGTAAGGTTGTGTATTGTTTAAGATGATTCTCTTTTCCTTGCTTTTTGCTCTTGAATGGCAAGCATATATTGCTCTGTTACGACCAATAAACTTTAATTGTGAGTCAGGGCTTTGTATGCGTTTTTCTTCATCCGATCTCTCATCCTTTGCGCTGTTTACAATTTCTCAAGTATGTCGTACCAACTCGTCCAAGCTTCAACTTGAGCAACCATACCCTCCTTCTTCCATTATGTCGTAGCCGCAAAAATGGCGGTTTTGCGTGGCGTGTCTCGCAGTAGCCGTGCCGAATTCCTGACAGTCGAAGCCTCCCAATGCCGGCTTCCCAAAGAACGCGTTGCCAAGACCGCGGCGAGTTGAGCGCGCGTGTGGGACCACCGCTGCCGCTAAGTGCCTGTCTTCTGGCCGGTCGAACGCAGGTCCGGGACAGCGGCGGGACCTCCTGGAACAAGCAAGAAGCCCCGGCGGGGAAGAGACGGCTGCCTCGCAGAGCTCGCGACGTTGTGCGTCGCGCGGGCGCGAACAGAAGCCCAAAAAGAAAGGTGCGTTGAACTCCCGCAACCGCCGCGGCGGCAGGACGCGGCCGAAGACTTTCAAAGGTCGATTCCTGACAAGCGCCTGTTTCGAGTCTGATTGAAGCCGCGCGCTCTTGCTCTCCGACATCGCGCCGACGTGCTTCGGTGGCGCCCCTCCTCCCCCGGGAGGAAACAGCGGAATCCGGTTCGAGGGGTTTCTCTCGATTCCCTTTGGAATCCAAATGCGGCCAATTGATTCGAGGCAGCTCTTCACACGCCCCGTCTGAACGCTCCGCTAAGCCGAGCGCCGCCGAGTTGCGCGTGATTGGTGACGAAGAAAAGCTGTTTTCGAGGGAGAGGATGACGGAGAAAACTCTATGCCTCTCTCTCTTTCTCTCTGTTTTTTCTACTACTGTGCATTGGCGGGTGGGAAGCTTTTTTTTTTATTTCGTCTTTGCTTACTCCTGTTGGAGGGTGTTTCACAAAGGAGGCGCCACTAATCCAAGTGGGAGCGAAACACGCGAACTTGTGTTTTTAAACTGAGATGCACTATATAGGCTGGAAGCGCAGCTAATATATGGATATCATAGTTACTGATAAAAAGAAAACTAAAGGCCTGCTATCTTTTTAACTGGTTCGACGAACACCGATTTTTGTCCTGCAACGAAACAAAACAAGCTGTGTTACCACCCGGGCAATCTTTCATTTTATGACGAGTTTGCGACACTCAAGCTTTAAAAAGTCTACTGAAAGGTACTAAACGATAACTAAAGCTAACTGTCCCCAGCGCTCGCTACCTGTGACAGGTAGCGAACACGGGAGTGTCAACACTTCCGTGTTAACACACGGAGTGCTCCTGTGGATACGATTCTGCTGGGGCTTTGCAGAAGCAAATTATTAACGCACCGGCAGACACATGCCCCAAATTGTGGACGCATGTGTCGGACACGCTCCAGATTGTTTTTCCCACCCTGCCCAGTTGCCACCTCTGTGGACAAAGTTTGTTAAATGTACGACGAAACCACTCAGAAACAAAAAATCTGGTCGTAAAAGAACTATTAGGAATTCTTCGACTTTACTATATTTTTCACCCTAATAAGTAATTTCAAGCACCCTCTAAAAAGTTATTCGTGATAAACCTATAAGGACTTCCTTTAAACTTACTTTTTGATGCGAAAGAGTTCTTAATCGCCCAGTTGCCTTTCTAGTGCTCCAGGGGGCGATAGTGCTCGAGGCTAAACCGCTCTTCACGTGCTCAAAGTGTTCTTGGGACGTCAAAGGACCTTTCAAAAACGCATTTTGTTTAAGGTGTGTATAGGTACCAGCTGTACTACATGCATACTACTTTACGGAGGCGGGAAAAAGTAACACAGGAGGTAGAATAAAAAACCGTGATCATTTACCTAAAAGCTTGAAAGAAGCTAATCTTTCCTTCTTTCTTTGACGAAGCTATCTGCCTTTGTATCGTGATGGTTAAAACACATCCACGGTGAACCCGAAGCTTTTTCCGCGGGTGATTGGCAAGAAAGTTGGTGAGGGTTAGGTCACTCAGAGCGTTCATGAAATGATACGAGATTAAAATTATACTAGCTGAATATTGCGCAGTGGTATACAAGAGAACACATACACGAGGGTTCGAGTGATCTCTAAAGGCGCGGTCTATAATTTTTTCTTCCCCTCGGAAACATTTCTGACCATCATGATTGATCAACTATAGGTTCATACGGCTCGGTGCATGCAGGCTTGAGAAGTAATCCATTACAAGTAACGGATTACTTGTAATCCGGTATTATTTCAAGTAATTTTGTCACTGCCACGTTACTTTCGCGCGGCAGTAATTTGTAATGTAATTTCGTTACTAAATATTGGTAACGGATTGCTTTAATTTCTCGTTACTTTTTTTTTAAACATGAACACAATACAAAAACTTGAGCAATATGAGCACGCAATCAAAGGCATCATAAAATTAATTTTGGGCTGAGATAAATAATCTTAGATTGGAATTTTACTGATCGCACATCGTTTAGTTGGCCAAAAAATGAACCTAGAACACGAAAATACAAAGCCAAAGGCCTGCTTTTCGGTACGAAAATTTGAAAATATAGCGGACTATGTTTTACCTGGTTCCCTTCAAAAGCTCTTGGCCTTTTCAGTGTGATGCATCCGCGATGCCCAACCATGTCAGCCTGCGCCAGCTCACGCACACGAGCACTGCGTCACTCGGACGTATGCGTTCGTCAACCACAATCAATCCGTCGGCGAATATTTGGATGCGCGTTCGTGGTCAATGAGTGCCACAACGGCACTTGTCATCACTTGCGAGTGACAAGTTCCGAGGTGTGCTTAAAAAGCACGGTGGAAGCTTGGAGTCATCGCCTCCGGCGCCCAAACACGTCATGACCACGTGATTTCTCAATTCGTTTGACTTGAGGAGGAAAGCTAAGGAGGAAGAAGTTGAAAAATCATAGCATAAAGATAGCGAGTTCAAGAAAATAGAAAACATCGTGAAGAGGAGAATAAGCGAAAAGAAAGCACGATTTTTTCTATGACGGGGTACTAGAACCACTGGAAAAAACGTGCAAGACATATACAAATATGCGAAAAAGAAAGATCAAGAAGACAACGCCGAGTTGGCTCTGCCTCTTTCCATCGCCTTCCATTGTGTTTTCTTCTCCTGCGTAGGAGAAATGGAAAGTATTGTTGCAGAACAACATTGAAAATATAAAAATTGATTCTATTGTTTTCTTGACAAGTGTACGGAAAAAAGTAACGTGAAGATAATTTGTAAGAGATAATATAGTAAGGGTGCAGGTGAGCTGGTTAATATTAACGATGTTGAATAAACCTGAGACTGGGGCAGAAATTAACATATAAGTCGAAGGAACAGAAAAGGACAGGACGACGCCTCAACTTTATGTAACTTAATGAGTAATCTGTTACGTTTCAGTTGAAGTAATTTGTAACGTTAATCCATTGCATTTGAGGCTTGGTAATTTGTAACTGTAGTCCATTACATTTTTCGAGTAACGGGCACAAGCCTGCGTGCGTGCCACTTTCGAATGTGGCTCACAGATTTTACTTCAGCACAGAGTGACAGGTCGGCCCGTGCTCTACGATCAATGCGTCGGTGAAGTGATGGGAGTTACTGAGCTTTAACATTGTGTAAGCACAGCACGTTATCTGAGCATTGCCAACCCAGGACTATGAATGTTGGCGACACAATCCGCCAAAGGAACACCAAACAGTTTGCTTTGGCCACGAGTTGAAGGGGTCTCTTTG
Source organism: Ixodes ricinus (assembly GCA_037355805.1). Lineage (NCBI taxonomy): Eukaryota > Metazoa > Arthropoda > Arachnida > Ixodida > Ixodidae > Ixodes > Ixodes ricinus. Next base: position 46,013 of record JAZHYW010012480.1, read on the forward strand.
CACAATTTTTACCGGTTGTTTTTTAATGTGAGAACCTGGAGGTAAAAATTAATGAGAGCGCAAAAACGTCACGCTCCTTTTATTCACAAATTAAAAAAATAGTCTGTCAGTAATTACTTTTAACATTCTTTTAAATTTGTGCGATTTTTTACTGATATTTTACCAATAGATATTACTAAAGTATATCTGTTCGCAGTTTGTAATTTCTTGTCATAGCCAAGAAATTAAGCAACGGGTTGCAGAGTCCCATTCATACGAAGCGTGTATTTGTGTCGAAGTTGCAGTCCTCAAAGAACGCTGTTATAGAGAGTTTCGTTTTCAAAACAATTCGGACGAGAAATGCACTTTCTTTGGTTATAGCCTCGAACTCGTGCCGAGCACGATGTTGTACGAAGCTCTGACAAAGTAATCCCGACTGCGCGTTGACATAAAGCGGAGCTGTACGCTATATGCGAAACACGAAAGGAGGTATAACTGCCCAAATAATGTTCCCCCGCAATGTGGGGTCCCCCATAACAGACGTAACGGAGCAACTCTCGCTGCTGGCTGAGCACGAATTGCTCCCCGGGTCGAGAATAAAGTTTGGAAACGGTATAATCTGGGGCATAAACTCCCTTCCGATCCGGATCTCTAAATTTAAGCACCGACCGTATATCTTGCGCTGCCGGCGAGAAAAGCAGCAGATGCGGCGGCGAAATCATCGCCCGAGAACATCCATCCCGAACCGAGACGACCGCGGGTTCGCCGAGAAACGCATTTGGAGCACGGTTTACGCTCCACGGCGCAGCGCGGCCCGCGAGTTGCGGAGGATTCGTTAGCGCGGCTGAAACACGGGGATCTAACGAGATGCGGGCGCGGAGAGCGCGGCGCCTTTACAATTACTTCGAACGCGAGTTGGGAAACAAGCGAAAGAGGCAGGAATGCGAAGCCAAGGAGGCATTAAAGCTCGTTGGCGCGTTCCGCCGAGGGAGGCGCGTCGTTACTCATGGCGCAGACATGGCGACCTGTCAAACCGGAATCAATTAAGAGTGGAGCCAGAAACCACGGTGGAAGCAACTTCCAAATTAGCGCCAACTCCATTATGGTAATGATGCCACAGCGGAACCACTCTGCCTCTGCCCCCCTCCCGCTCTCTCTCTGCCATCCCCATCCCGTGCTGTGATCCCGCTCCGAACACGACGCGGACCGAGGCCGGAAAGTTCGTCGGGGGAAAGGTCGCCGCTGTGGGGCCGACGGAGATATCCGCTACCCGCCCGGGAAACGCCTGGACGGAGGACCTGGGTGGAGGAGGGAGAGCCGCCCATCTGTATACTCTGGCCGAATGGAAGGTTGAGGTCTGGCAGTGAGGAAGGACTGTTTTACGACGTTTCCCACATCCCCAGTACATGACGAGCTACCGTAAAAGAAGCACAGGTAGCATTCGCTAGTTTCAGCGACGGTGCTACCGCGGTGCAAAAATCGCGCTTCCTTGCTCCTGGATAATTGGTTGCACAATGAAGGAGATTGAGTACACCTTCCTGACGTGGAAGTATGTAGTAAGATTCCTATATCACTCTTAGTTCACAAACTAAAATTAATTACAAACAGTGTACCGCTGTTCTACGACGATCATCCTGATGACAACCATTTTGATGCGCACCACTCAGTACCCAATAGGTCGGGAAAGTTTAGAATTCATCGACGGCCATGGCGTAGTATGGTGCCACCACTTTTTGCAATGTGCATCCCACACCTTCAGCAGTGTGGTGCTCTTGGCACATGACAACTGTAAACTTGTCCTGAGCATGCTCCTTGAACAAGCGTCGGTTACGGCGTCCTGAGTTAAGCCGGTCGTACTGCGTTTGAGCGTTGCGAATGAAGCGAGTCACGGCAATCTGTGCTTCGTATAAAGTAATCAACTCAGAATCTTGCATGCGATATAAGCAGAATGTCCTGGTGTAAGCGTCACGCAGTCAAGCACTTGAACGCTGACTGCACGGTGCTGGGCGATACGCCTTGCTCCCTATAAAAAAAGATTTGAAGTAAATAACCAAAATAGAAGCGTCCCTCGAACGAGCGTGCGAAATGTCATTTGTTTGATTTTTGCTTTCGAACAATTAGAGCTGAAGACGTCTGCACGCGCAGCGCGTGTACCTACGTTCCCCCTATTTTCTTTTATGCTTGGTTAATTTGGCAAAAGGTCTATAGGGGTGGCAGGCACGTAGCCAGGATTTTGTTTCGGGGGGGGGGGGGGGGGGCGCCTATGACAAAATGCTGTATGAGGGTGAGGGGGAGAGGAGGTCCCAGCAAAATGAAAGATTTCGGGGGGGGGGCCGGGCTTCATGGGCTTCCCCCTGGATACGTGCGTGAGGGGTGGTCATTTGCCTGCAAAATACTGGGTGACCCAAGCAGCGGCCAGGCTCTTTAAATGGACCGCAAAATACGGTTTCTTAACCTATCGCGCTATGATTTTGTGCAACGTTGCCCACAAATGGTGTTTTTCTTATTTGTAAAATTTGCAAAGAGCAAATTTACCTAAGGAAAATGTAAAGAAAGAAAAATGCTTAGCTCCTATGGGAACGCAGCGAAGCCACCGGTCGCTGGTCGTCTTTCGGCGCTTGATATCACTCGCTAAACCAACGAAGAACAATCAATGCACACCGTAAGCCTGACATTTTTTGTTCTGCGCATGATCGGTTTAGCCGTGGACCCCCAAATACAAGGAGCGCCATGACAATGCACTTTTGGCACTACCTGATTGGCTCCACTGGGTCGTAGCGTTGGCTTCGGTCGGACTTATTACCGAGTACTGTCGAGATCGGGTATAACAAAGTCAACGAGAATCGGAAATCACTTCGCTATATCCGCTATTTCGTTATAACCGACTTCGGTTATAAGTATAACGCAGTGCAAAAGGGAATGGGAAATCGTGATCGCTTCGCTGTAGCCGCTATTTCGTTATAAGCGACTTCGTTATAACCGGTCTCGACAGTAGAGTACTTTGATTTATTACACGTCTTTTTGAGACCGTTCTTCTGTTAGAGAAAAGGGGGAGGGGGTCGTACTTGTCCCTGCAAACTGACACGATCGTAGGCCATTGCACCTTGGTAGCTTGACGGGTACTCGAGGACGTCCGCGAACGCACGGAAGTCGCTGAGGCGCAATACCCGACCTTCAGATTTGCCGCTTCGTCGCTTAGCCTTTGACGTTCATGCCCGAGTCCCTCTACAGCGACAAACAGAAACAACCGACAATGAGAATCCTCGAAGACGTGCACCGTGCGGGCGAAGGCATCTTTGGCAGGCTCCCAATCACTCACGCTGCTCGTGCTTACTTTCACGAGCACCGAGAGACGGAAAGCCTTCAAAGGCTGAGTTTGCGTGGACGCGATGACGTGGTCGAGATTTGACAATTTTGATTGGTGGTAGATGAGTAGAAGTAGGGAGACGCACGGTGTGTGTGATCGGTCCCTGTTCGACTCGATTCGGTATACGACCGCAAGCGTGTAAACTTAAGTCACCATGGATTCTAGGAAAGTAGCGCCATTGCCTTCTCTGCCGCTAGCTGGACGCAGATACTAAGATACAGGCGGCCGAAACCTCGCCAGGCGATTGGCTGTTTGGTTTTTCTTGTCATGGCAATCGCGACTTCAGTCCTTTTTATACATCGAAGCTTCAAAAGCGTCGTTCTGAACCGATCACGGCAATATCGCTATGGAGCATCATAGCACTGTACGCGTTCCTCGCCAATATAAGCATCTTTAGCACTGTGTTTGCAATCAACTTATCAGTCATGCTTACCTACGCGGATCTCTCGCAATTATGTTGTTTTTCTTGCGTATTCGGGACAGGGCAAATATTTTTAAATGCCTCCCAGCACAGACGCCGCATGCACCGGCGTTTCGAACATGAGCCCTTATGTGGTCTGTGTGTGGATAACAAAATTTCGGCCTGCAAGAAATCTCTTCATAAAGCAACCTGTCACCGGGAATTCGAATCGATTTGCGGAGAATGGAGAGGTCACGGAGAAGCTGCTCAATCCGTGAACTACTAGAATGGCGACCATACGGGAAGTTCGGAACTTCTCTTCAAGATCCAGTAACTTTAAAGGCCCGTTCACACTCTGCGACCGAGTACGACCGAGATAGACCAGAGTTTTAAGCCTCTTGCGATCTCTTAGACCAGCTCCGCTGTAGCGCATCTGGTCCTAAGACGTCGCAAAAGGCTTAAAACCGGTCTGGTCTCTCTCGGTCGTACTCGGTCGCAAGAGTGTGAACGGGCCTTAATGTAAACCACGATGGTGTAAACCCAGCTATAGATACCATCGCGCGCATGCTGCACATGCTTGAAGCTTTGTCGGTGTCGGTTGTTTCTGCTTGTCGCTCGCTCGGGAATGCACGGTGTGTGGACAGCCCTCGATGTGGATGAGGCGCGATTTTGGGCCGGCTCGGCCGTTTTCGGGACAGAAAAGCTCAGCTAGGTAACGAGCTGAATCGGCGGGCAGCGGAAGGCGGCCGAGGGGAAGGCACGTCCATAATGCCGCTTTTCGAACCACGCCTGTTCGGTGTCCCGCTGCGGGAAAGGGGGCCCCGACGTGTCCATAGCTTCCCGTCGGCGTCCACCGCTCTCCCGTAAGGGGACGCCCAGGTGCGGTCGGAAAGCGGCGTCCGCGCTAAGGGTTGACCTGACAGAGGGATGAAGAACGAACGAAGAGATTACGGGGTGTAAAAATTAGAACTTTGCAGCTTCAGAGTTCCGACTGGCGGCCAAACTAATATCATCCTGCTTGCCGGCGGCGTAGCGGTGCAACACGCATTTTCCGAAAACAAATTTGCAGTCAACTGCAGTTAATGGCCTTTTAAGTAATGTAGAATGCCAATTAAAGAAAGATCCATTGGTTGATCCTAAGGGATGTTTTAGCATGACCCTTGGAAAGCGCCAGTAAATCTTCCTTTAATCTTTTTCTTTCTTTGCCGCCTACTTGGATTAGCGTTGGTTCACAGTCCATTTTGTAGCACAAACCAGGGCATACGTGCTCCGCACACCTGCAAGTTCAGACTGGCCCCAGCATCCGCGCGCGCATTGGCTTCCGCCTTGTGACGTCGCCTCCCTGCTCGTCTTTGCCCTTCGCTACTCTCCTCCTCTCTACGCGGCGCGTTTCCTTTCCACTGTCTTGTCGACAGACGGACGCCGTCTGCTTTTCCCTGTCATCTGGGTACCAATGCAAACGCGTGAATAAACCCGCGTACCGGGCGTAAATACTTGTCGCAGGGAAAGGATCTTCCCTGGACGAGTGTTTACGAGTTACAAAAGACAGGTAAAATCAGAATAGACGAGTGCAAATATATACACGTATAGAGAGCATAATAACAAAAATCATGCAGAAAAGGAAAATATCAACGATGTTATAAAAGCTTGCAATACCAAGAAGGCAACCACAACAAGGAAGCAAGTACAGGGTGCATTCCCCCCCCCCTTTTTTTCCGTGAAAAAAAATATTCTTATCTACGCATTGCCGGGCGCTCATTCTATGCCAGAAGGTAGCACTAGCGGTCACCAACCAAAATCCAAAGTTTCAGAACTCACCGTCATCTTATTAAAAAAAAAGTTATTTCCTTAAAAGTTTTAATGAGGAAATGGCGTCCGACGGAGCCTTCGAATAGATGGGGCTGAATGGCGCCAGTGACCAAGAACAGGCTCCGTTTTCCCAATGAAATTTGCAGAAAACAACGTTTAACATTTCAGAACATGATAGCGGTTAGTTTTGAAACTTCTCGTCTGGTTCGTACCGGTAGCGCTACATTTGGGCAGAGGCCGAGCGTTCGGCAATGAGTTCGCTTTCGTTGTGAGAAAAACCCTGTAAATCTTGGGGCGGGGGAGACACGCTGTGTAACAACACTGCGAACGTAAATATAAAAAAATGAGATCAAGAAAACGTAACTTCTGCTTCAGATATCACGCTCGTTTAAATTAACTGTCTGGTAAAACTCCCAATACCGTACTATACGTCAGCTGTCAAGTGGCAGGGTCCAAAACAAGACACAAACCGCTCAGGCCTGATATAATTTTTCTTTTGGCTGACTCGACACGGCTCCTGGTTTGACCTAGTTTTATTCCGAGAGTCGGCATATATGAACGCTCACGGGCTTCAAAAGAGAAGCGAAGCATTGGGCCGACAGTTCTTCGAACCTATACATGAATTCCACCCCGCGTTTCCACCCTCCGGGCTTCACTTTCAACCTACACGATCCATTCCGCACTCTGAGTTCCGAAGGAACCGTCTAACTTTCGATTGCCTCGGAAACTGCAAATGACAGAAACCTGGCTTTTCAAAAGTTGCGGCGGCCGGAGCCTCGCTTGTTTTCCCACGGGAGGAACGCTCCCCAATCGAGCCCTGCTGACTCGCTAGGCTTGTGTCTAAAGGAGAGCGACTGAGACGAGCGCAGTCGACTTCAAACCCGCTCCGGTGTGAGTGGCACTAACAGCCTTCGACATTTTCACTTTGCTTTTGCTACAATATTCGAACCAAGTTTAAAAGTGTAGTAGAAAAAAAATGTCCTTGACGAGGCAGACGAGGGAGTCGGCGGGTCGAACTTTTATCGCAGCGCCGCACGCGCACTGCTGCCGCAAATGCTCCCAGCTATGACGCAAACAGCTACGCGTCGAACAAAACAGCTGCGTGTTGCAAAAGCCTTGTTCGTCTTCCGTCTCCCGGGTCGGCGCTTTTTTGCAATCTGTATACAAATGGTTACATGGGCGCGGCGAAGCCCTTTGGTGCGAGCGCCTTTGCAGGGGTTCGGCTTACCGGCGTGATTCTTGCTCCCATGTTTCATGTAACCTCACGAGTTTCAGCTGCGGCCAACGTCTCGAGTTTCAGTTTCTGGCAACTTCACGAATTTGTTTCGCGCGGAGTCGGTCTTTGTCCCCATTTCCGAAGATACTGTGTTTCGGAACGCGGGCCGCGTGTTGCGAAGTGGCGCATTCGAGGACACGTGACGTCAGGCCGTTAACGCGTCGCGTTGCCGCAAGCGCGGGTGGCGCGCGAAATGCGCTTTATCCTTTAGGGGCTCCTTAAAATCACTTCCGGTTGGGGACACAATAACGCTGGGACGTAAACATTCTGGCGAATATGATACGACTCGGATACGCTATACGTGCGCTTCGTCGACCGTAAATATTCCTCAAAGCCGAGACGCTCCGCTTATCGGGTGTTTGCTGGGAAATTGCCGCAGCCCGTGTGTGTGCACTCCGGAGGCAGCCGCGGGATGCGGGTCATTTCTGGGCCGGGCTTTTATCGCTGCTTCATCCCGGACCGCATTCCCTTTGACGGCAACGCGCTTGCGCGTGTTTTAAAGCGGAATTCAGGTCCACCAAGCAGGAGCCGAAGCAGCTATAGGGCTCGAGCGCGGTGCGATGGTGCGAAGGAATCACGATGCGGGCTGCGTCGTAAATGGAGAACGGGAGCCCAACGGCCATGGCGCGACCGTGCAGAAGCGCGCCAGTAGGTAACGTCGCTGCGCCCCCATTAAAACCGTATACGAGCCGTTAAACTCGTACGCTAACAATGGGGCATCTCCCCGAGAAGAAATGTTATGCTAAGAGAAGCGTGCGCTGTGAATAGCGTTATTCCTGTGTGCCAATCCCAACATTTCAGGGCATACCGAGATCAGGGAGGCGTACTTTAAGTTTCAAGCTACAGTTCAACTTGCATAGCATAAATCGGGGCATATTCAGGGTATCTCTGTTTCTTCTTTTTAATGTGCTCTCAGAAGTTCCCGAGTGTTTGCAACAGAACAAGGAGCTGGGAACACCGATCTTCCTTTAACCAGTTCTACCAATTAGAAGGGCGATCAGTATCGTGCTCCAATAGACACGCACTCCCAGTGGCCAAGACATGTGTATTCGCTTTCGTCAATACGGGCGCGTATGCGGCTGTTGTGTTTCGAACTAAGATGCAGAGCTCGATGTCAGGTAATAGACAAAGTGTATATAGCCTGTGGAGAAGTTAACAGCACTTAGTACTGTAATGGAGCGTGCTTCAGCTGGGAGTTGCCGACGGTGGCATATTTAATAAAGGCACCGGGGTTTAAGAATGGTGATGGAAGATGAAAGGTTACATGGGAATGTGGAGATCACCAAGCAAAGGGTATCGATTGGTGGCACGAGCCCAAGGATGAATAATTTTCTTATTTCCTTTCTATCGATTTGTAGGGCTGAAGGGACGTGCACCCGGTTGTGAGAAGCACTGCCATCACAGGGATCTAGATTTTTAGAAAGAATACTACTAAAAGGAGGAACCTTAGTTTTTATTTTCTACTATGTAATTATAATAGCTGTTCAAACTACAAAAAAAAACTCAAATTGCAACTTTCGGTGATTGTGGTACCGCGTTGTGAGAATTGCTTTCCCTAGCTCCTGGATGATTGGCTTCATCTAATCATCTTTAATTTCCCTCACTTCAGAATGAAGGTGCATATTTAAACCATACTGACGAGTATGCATGAAAGAGAGATACACACTTTAATTAAGAGTAAGTATGACATAAGGAACTTATATCACTCGTCTTTCACATAAAAAAAAAAGATTGGTCGGTTAATGCATACTGCATAAATTTCCGTAAAACTACGGCCGCAGCTGAGGAAACGTCCAGGGGTTCCTGCCACATGACGATGTCGGGTGCACAAGAAGCGAATGCCCGTGGTTCGGAGCCCGGTAGAGGCAAATGTGCAGCCCCACGCGCTACCATTTCCGAGGCACATATAGGCAGGAAACTGAACTAAAGGGGGCTCGGATATATCGAGGAGAACTACACCTGTTGTTCGGTGTCGGGCCTTGCCGTCCTCCAACGCTGTGACCAGGTCAGCGATGGCGTCCGCTGTGCATCTGCCGCGTCGAAATCCTCCGTAGCACTCTGGCAGAGCTCCTACCGTCTCGAGATGGTGCACCAGCCTGCAGAGGATTATCCGCTCGAGGAGCTTCCCGACGCACGACGTGAGTGCTATCGGACGGTAGGAGTTGGGCTGGTCTGACGGTTTGCCTGGCTTGAGCAGTGGCACGACGGTGGCCTTCTTCCAGTCTGCCGGGAGGCATGCTGTAGTCCATACCTCGTTAAGGTATGCCAGGAGGTCTGGCAAGGCGTCCTCTTCGAGGTTTCGAAGCGCTTGATTTGTCACTCCGTCAGGTCCGGGAGCCGACTTCTTTCGAGGCAGCGATGCGAGGGCGCGTTTGAGCTCATGGAGATGAAGGTCCTCCTGTCCTATCGTCATCGCCTGAAATTCCGGCGGTCTCCATCGGATCCAGCCTTCGGGTGGTTTCCTCGGTCCTGCAGGGAGGGACGGGGTACTGAGTAGTGCGTCCGCGATGAGTTCTATCACAGCTTGTGTGGTAATATGCAGCTTGATGGCCATGCCGATGATGGGGTGTCTTGGTCCCGGTCTGCATGTCAAGCTCCTTGCCATTCTCCATGCGCTTGTGCTCCCTCCTCTTCCGTCCAGTGTTTCGCACTTGAGCTGCCATTGTTCTCGTGCTAGCCGTTTTCCGTGCCTTTTAAATTTTGCGTCAAGTCTCCTGAACGTGACCTGGTCCTCGGGTAGCCTTGTTCTCTTGGCTCGCCGCTGGGCTTGTCTTCTTATTGCACGAAGCTCCAGCCACTCTAGGTCTGAATTTGGCCTGTTGGTCGGCACGCTTACCGTGTGAGTCGCCAGTCGAAGTGCTTCGGCCATAGCCTGAGTGGTGAGGGGTTGACCACTAGCACGCAAGCTGGAGAGGTGCGACCGGTACTTAGCCCAGTCGACAACTTTGCAAGTCTTCGAGGGCGGTTTAGGGAGGTTTCCCACTACGATGGGTGTGTGGTCACTTCCCCACCCGTCGGGTTGAGGGGTCGCTCGTAGTAGTCTGAGTGTCCCGGCCGTGAATGTCAGGTCTATCACACTTTGCTGCGTGTCTGTCCTAAGGAATGTTGGGGTCCCTGTGCCAATTTCTTCGAAGTCCGTTGTGTCCAGGAGTTTCTGCAGTCTCCGACCTCTGGCTGCAGCACAGTGAGGCGTATGACACGAGGGGTACCGCAAGGCAGCGTACTCAGCCCGCTGTTGTTCAGTGTGGCGTTGGCGGCGCTCCCGCAAGCAGCCCGAATAGGCGAGCGGACGAACCGTCCAGTGCACATGGCGGTTTACGCAGATGATATTGCCATCTGGGCGGCCGACCGAGGCTGCTGTAGGAAAAACGTCGAGAAGGAACTGCAGAGAGCTCTGGACAACATCTACCATTTTCTAACGACACTGGGCCTCACCCTCTCCGCGGCAAAATCGGTAGCCCTGCTCAATACGCCACACAGGACGTACAAGTTCACATTGTCTCTACAGATTGCAGGGACCCCAGTACCAATAGTAAAGCAAGCAACATACCTGGGCCTGAAACTAGATGACAGAATCTCGTGGCAACCAGCTGTGAGCACAGTCCTCAACAACAACAAGAAAACGACGTCCATCCTTCGCATCCTTGGAGGGGTACGAAGAGGCACCTCACAACGCATGATGCTTCAACTTTACCATGGACTGATCAAAGCACGAACGCTCTACGCACTCCCACTCCTCGACCTCAACCACAGGCAGTGGGCAAGCTTGGAAAGGGCACAAAGAGTGGCACTGCGCATATGTCTAGGCGTCCCACGGACGGCATCATCGCGTCACACGCTAGTAGAATCGGGAACAAACACAGTGCAAAATGCAGCGACAGAGCGGGCTCTACGACATCTCATACGAGATGCAAGAAACTCCCAGCACAGTACCACTCGTGAAGAACATAGCGACTCGCCGTGCACATCTTGCGACACTCGTCAATCTCCTTGAAGAAATTGCTGGGTGCCCAACCACCCACATTACATTCCACCGCCGCCCAGTGAGCCTCCCACAGTGAAGATCGAAATGAATATCGCGCAGATGGGTCCGAAGAGAGTAACCCCAGCGACAGTAGCGTATCAACACACATCACAGCACATCGACGAGTTCTACCACGGATGGACACGGACATTCACAGATGGGTCAGTGAAAGCACAACGAAGAACAGCTACGGCTGCGGCGATCTCGGAAGGACACAGCAGAATGGAGAAGCTGAGCTTTCATGCGTCATCCACAACAGCCGAGCTGGCAGCCCTCCGCCTGGGACTGGCAATGACGGATGGGAAACAACCGGGGAACTTGGTTTTGCTCACGGACTCTAGGGCGGCGCTAAGACTCCTGGAGAAACCCGACAGGGCACCTGCACTCGCACGGGAGGTAATGGCCAAGGCTCAGAATCTCCAAAAGGGAGGATGGACGATCGCCTCTCAGTGGCTTCCGTCTCACTGCGGGATTGAGGGCAATGAAGCAGTTGACGCCCTCGCGGACCGGGCCCACGACGAGCCAAACTGCCCCACTTCTGAGGTCCCCGCCTTCGCAGACGCTCGCCTATTGACGCGGCGAATTATCTCTGCACGCAATCCGGAGCTCGAGAATGGACCCCTACCCGCTAAAATTCCCGGACGCCTGACGAGAAACGAGACGGCCGTCCTTCACAGGTTACGCACCAGAAGCGCCTTCACTCCCGCCTACCTGGCAAAATGGAAGGACCACCGAGATGACGCATGCGGTAAATGTAGGGTAACCGCAGACGACGAGCATCTTCTATGTGTGTGCCCCCTATACAAAGAAGAGCGGGACGAACTAAGACAAACCTAATCCGCCCTCGGATGCCCAAGTGACACCCTGGAAGAGCTGATTAGGCCCACAGCAACAGCTGCCAAGGCGGAAAGAATGCTAACCGCGCTAGCCAAATTCTTGAGTCGCACGCGGCTATGCGACATAATATAGCGACACTACTGACGTTCCAGGAAGGTCTAACCGCCTAGGAAGATGGACATAGAACCTCACTCCCGAGTGCTAGTCGCCATACGCAGGGACACCTCCGCCTAGCCGAACAATTGCACTGCAGCCCATGATACGCCTGATCCATACACGACAACGATGACGACACTATGACTGCCACATTCTCACTTTTATTTTCTTCTTTTCTTCTCTTCTTTTATCCTTTTCTCCCCCTCCCCTCCCCCTCAACGGTGACCTACGGGCCTGCATGGCCGCGCAACCCATCGTTGTTTTCTACAAAATAAGACAACAATGAATGGCGCCACTCTTCCTGTCCCCGCAGCCCGGTGTTTGCTAACACAGCATAATAAATAAATTGAACCTCGCCTATACTTCGTCTCACTTAGCATGGGATCCAACCGCGAATGGCTGAGTTGGCGCGAGCGGCTGGCCTTGACTGCCTTGACTGCACCTGCCCTGCACGCGCGCTCGTTCAGTCGCCGAGGCTCTCGTTCGAAGCAACCAGGCTCGCGCTTTTAGCACGCGCGGTTAACAATAATCCACACTCAAGGTGAGACGAAGTATAGCACGGTCTGTGCACGAGCGCTTCGCCCTGACTACTGCTTTGGTCGCACGAGGAGCGGCCTTCGAATCGTCATCTTCGATTTCTCGGATCAAAAACAAATGATTTTTCTTTTCAAAGCCATTAATTTACTTTGTTTACAGGAACCTCCCTGAGAATGTTTACGTCAATCTGAGCATTTTGACGTGTTTTTACTCTTTGCGCCGTCGGCCATTTTTGGTACCATCACTCGGTCGCGCCGCCGCCGACGCCGAATTTTCGCGTAATAAGGCATATAATGCTTTCGCATTATGTGCGAAAGCATTATGTGCACCAAGATCAATGTACGCGTCGCAAGCCCCACCTCGTACAGCTCTTCTAAGACGATTGACCAGATCAGGGTGCCTTCATGCACACACGCGCTTTTACTCGAGTGGTGACACCTCAACCGTTTTTCCGCCCCATCGAGTTTTCTTTTGAAGTACGCGCAATTCGGTGTGACTCAGCTCGAGCGCGCAGCCTTGGCTAATTAATACATAGATGGCCTTTTACCGGACAAGTCACGCAATGAGTGCGCTAGTCCGTCACGCACTCGCCGACTCATTGTCAAAACAGATATCTTCACCTTAAGACAGACAGATATATGTATGCTCCTTAATCCAGATGATAGCGATCGTGATAGAAACTAGTGCGCCCCCTATAGGCCGCGAAAGTTGCGAATACCAGCGCACGTGGCTTGCTGGTGGCAACCCACCAGTGAAGCGCACTTCAACGAGCTAAAATTGCACGTGTTTCCTTCATGAGTTGAAATATGGCAGTGGCCAGAACCCCCACCAGCAGTCGTCTACAAGTGTGCATCCCTCGCAGAACCAAAAGGAGGTGAAAGTGGTTCGCGCGTGACTCAGAGGGGGCCGCCGTCCGGAGGCTAAGCAGCGGCGACAGCGGGACCCGATCTGCGAGGCGGGGCCCGCCTTCCAATTCCGATCCGCGCGTGTCATATCCCCCGCAAATACGGGCTCCTTCTGCTTCCCGAAACCAAGACGCGCCACGCAGAAATATGGCTCGCTCGTTTTACGGGACGATTCTTCACGCGCTTCGGAAACACGGTGCTGCGAGAGGCGAAGAGGAGGCGATACGACAGCGAGTGACGAAGAGCTTTTAGCGTAATAAGCAACGCCGCTCTTGGCGATAGCAGACATATCTCAGTGCAAGCGGAAGGCCGGAGGAAGGGAGGGCGCAGGCGGGAAAAAAAGGGGGGCAAATTGCTCGGGATCACGCCACGGGCGCTTGGGGCGCTGTCGCGGGACGACAGGGAAATGGCCGTCTCGTTTTTCACATTGTGCGCACTGTAGCGTGGCGGAGTGCGCAGTGCCGAAGCGAGAGAAGCGGAGGGGGCCGCGTAAGTCGTTCAATTACTTTCCAATCTCGTCAAGCTCGAAGCGGGCGCGCTTAGTCGGAAGCGACACTGAAAGAAATGACGTCATGTTTCCTCGATTTCGTCATCAATATCGAGTCCCGGTCTAAAAACAAAGAAAAGAGAAAAGCACGCGACTGGTCTTTTTTGTTTGTGACATTCATGTAAATTGGTGGGGTGCTCTTATTGTAAAATTGGAAACGAATGTCAATATTTTATTATTCCTTTAAACTGAAAACATTAGTACTTATATTTGCGAGCGAGGCCGTTGGAGGAGGTGTTGTGTGATTCACTAATTCGATTGTAATGGCAGACGTCTCAAAACTTTTGAATCTACAAGATTGATAGAAAGTAATATCTAGGCTCGCCTTCAAGCGTCACTAGTCTCCGAAGAGCCCGAATAAGTTCCTCATGAGCGGGTAAGGACCCAAGTCGCAGGAGCCGGCGAAGTCGTCGAACCAGAGGTTCCAGACTCCAAAGCACCTCGCCTCGAGCACATCGTGCAAGTACTTGGCGAGCACGGGAACGACAAACTCTGAGAGATGAGCGACCAGACTGTCCTCCCGCTGCGACACGACGCCGTACTCAAATACCTTGCTCGAGTCCCAAACCTCGTTGCAGATCTCGTAATAGGCGAGACTGCCCGGGGTCCTGGTACTGGGGCCCGCGTCTCCCGGACCAAACACGACCTCCTCCACGCCAGTCGTGTTCCGGTCCCAGAACTTGTACGAGGAGCCGGCGAACGACAGCATGTAGCACATCTTGTACATGCCGCTTCCCGTGTGGTATCGCTGCAGAGTCGACTGCAGCGCCTTCAGGGTCCTGTAGAGACGCTGCCGCTCGTACACGACCGCGTCGAGCTCTTCGATCTTGTCCGAACGAACGATTGGAGGGTCGCTGACAATGGGATGAACGAGGATGCTGTAGTTGGTCGGAAGCACCAAGTCCAGCTCCCCAACGTCCAGGGCCGTCTTTGAGTTACCGGACCCGTCAACGACCACGCTCAAGCTCAGGTTCTCCCTGAAGTAGCGGCGGCCCACGCGCTCCAGCAAGTCGCCGTACTTCCTGCGCGCGTCCAGCGAGTCCAGGGGCTGCTGCCAGGCGAGCACGAGTCCCTCGTAGCGCCGCGACCGGAGCCAGGGGACGCTGCCTTCCAGGAAGGTCCAGGAGTTGTCCAGCAGGGAGGCGCTCACCTTGCCCGAAATGCCCAGCACCGCCTTGATGTACGGGTTGCGTGTCTGCAGGTAGAAGGCGAACCTTTGGGCCTCATCCGGCGCCTCGATGCGAAAGGTGGTGGCGTTCACCGCGGCGCAGCAGAAGACGGCATGCGTGCACAGGTGGTACGGGAAAAGGGACAGTTCGAACACGATGCCCGACGCCTCAAGCCGTTCCGCCGTGGCCTGGTAGAAGCACAGGTACTTGTGGCTGTTGTTGTGGTAGTACTCGGCCGGGAAAAGGGCGAAGCGGCTGCCGAGGTTGCCAGTCTTGGGGCGAGATATGAGAGCGTGTGCTGGACGAGAGCCGTCTTTCAGAATCTGCGGCTCTAGAGAGGCGTTGGCGACCTGCCGCGTTGGCTTATCAGAGACGGCGCTGGGAGCACTGCGGAAAACGCTGGCTTTGCTCAGCGCGAAGGCAGACCAGGAAAGCATCATGAGGAGCAAGATTCCGCAGCCCGCAAAAGCGACGAACACAGACTTGATGTCCGGTGGTTCTGGCGCTGCGATGGAGGTTTCTGTCTGCATGGTTCAGCTGCTGTTAGACTCGAACGAACAGATTCTGGCACGAGTGCGCGAACCAGAAAGGGCGAAACAATCGCTTCCTCTTCGTCTTCGGGTGAATGGGATTCCAAATAAGGGAAGCTAAAAGAGCGAACCTTCTATACTTCGTTTCAGTTTAAAGAGATACTGAATCGAAGCTTGAAATATACAGAAAATATCAGGAGATAAGTCGAGTAGGATCAGCTAAACCTGTAATTGATAATCGCATGGTTGTATTTTAGGCGGATGGCTATATTTTTCGTCCTAAATGACAAACTTTTGGCGAGCGCTTCAAAATCACCCAGCAAAGAGCACGATGCATCTCGGGAGATCCGGCGCTTCCGGCGCGGCCTTGAAGTCATTATGCCGTGAAGGGCCAAGCCGGACCAAGCGCGCGAGTCACGACCTACTGTAATCCTGACCTGTCCACAGAATGGCTTCTTATGGAAGGAGCTGTCATCGATGAAGTGCGTCGTTTTTGCTATTGGGAGCGCTCAGTCAATGCTTTTCTGCGACCCAAACGCGGTTCACAGTCTGTCTAGCGCACGGTCGGGGGGATCGGTGGCCGAGTGGGCTAGTGCACACCAGCTCGGAGCACGTGGAGCGAAAGCTGGTGCTGCAGAATCCAGGATCCTGGGCTCAAAAACCACCCCTGCCCGTTCCGATCTGGATGAGCATCGTACCGGCGTGCGGTCGTGTATCACTACTGTGTGGTGCACGTTAAAGAACCCAGGCTAGCGGTTGTACTGCACTGGCTAAGTTTCTCATCTACAGCTGGGAGACTCGTCGCCCTTTGAGGCAGACCAAGTTCTAGGCTGTATAAACATACACACACCCCAAGTTTAGCGCACGGGCATCACGGCGCGCGGCTGGTAATTCGCGACTCCAATTCACAATAGGTGGCGCCACTCGTTTTCCAAAATGGCGGTTATTGTGAGGGTCGGAGATGCGTGCCGGTATACCAGTAGCTGAGCCTGTCTAGTGTGCTTGCTTCACCGAGCAACACAAATTGTTCCCGCTTATACGAGGTTGGTATAAGCGCAGGTCACCTCTTTATCTTGAAAACAGAAACGGTGTTTAGCATAATATTTACGCCAGGATGCATGTTTTAGGTCGGGAACGAAACCGAAACTAACCTCTATTTTGGATTTAATTTCAGGGTATAGGTGTTAATTTCGGATACTTCCATAACTCAAGATGCGTCTAACAGCGTAATTAATTAGCTAAAGAATTGTTTGCGGGAACTTTATTTTGTGGCATACGTGTCTTTCCGATTCTATAAGACCTTTCCAAATACCGCCTACTGGGCGCTGCCATCTTTGTCTTCTGGGCTGCGGAAGGCGTTCTGAGCGTGCGCAGTAGCTGTCTTCCGCGAAATATGAGACGCAACGCATGCGTAATAGTCCGGTTACTCAGCATTTTTCGACTGGAAGATAAGAGCTGGAACGGTCTATAGGATTGCGCGTTGACGATTAAACTTCAGTTGTAAGTTCAACGATCGTGTGTTCTCTCTCTTTCGTCCCGTCTGTTTGCGCTGACCGTTTTAATCGTTATCTCTAACGATTTTCCCGAATTTCCTCGTTAATTACTATAATTTCTTGCAATCGTGTCAAAATTCCCATTTCCTTTTCACCGAAATTAAGGACGAAAATTGCCCGAAAAAGGAAAAATGCCCTGCATGGAACATCACTTACTGGCCCCTGCCCGTTTCGATCTGGATTAGACTCGTACCGGTGTGCGGTCGTGTATCACTACTGCGTGGTGCACGTTATGAAACAAGAATGGGTTGGAAAGTTGATAACTTTGCAGATGCGTAATGGTCCTAGTCAGGCACAAGTATACTCGCACAGACCGCCACTGATTCAGTAGCTTCTGTGTCCCGGTGAAATCGCGAGGATAAAAGGGCACTATTTCTTTCAGTCTCGCCTTCGCGAAGCTTGATGACGTAATTGTGGGATCGAAACCACCCGCTTGACGACAGTCGAGCGCGGCTCATGGATCGGACAGGAGAACTGCGTGAGCACTCGACTGCGACTCGACCGCAGTTGTTGGGCAAGGGCATGGATGCCTCTTGCCCAACAACTGCGGTGTTGAGAATAGCCGATCTCTAACAATGACTGTAGTTCAGCACGCGTTTCCTACTTTACCAACCCCAGCGCGTGGCTATGATTAACGTTGGCGGCATAGAAGGGGCACCAGGCCACGTGGCCGCTTGTTCTGGCTTCGAGTTGAGGGGATGAATGATGCTCATATTGCCCGAATTGTTTTGGTGACTGCCAATGCCCCGAAAGAAAAACTAAGGCAATTTTATTCAGTTAGTAACGTTAGGGAGTTATAGTGAGCAGTATTTAAAGAAAGTAAAAAAATTGTTTCGGGGCTCCTTTAAAGACTCCAGGCTATCAGTCGTACTGCACTAGGTAAATTGCTCATCTACGGTGGGTAACAATGTCGCTATGTTCTGGCAGACTGAACTCCTACTGCATAAACAACTAACGACCCATTTGTGGACTTTCTCTTCTATCATCTCATCTACAGTGGGAAACAATGTCACCATACTATGATAGACTGAACTACTGCTGTATACTGCAACAACTAACAACAAATTTGTTTATTCCGTTTAGCGTTTTATCGCCGCATTTAAAAATTGCGCGCAAAAGGAGCGCCGCAAGCCCTGCCCAGAATGACGCTTAGAAGACGTGACGTAATCGTTTTAGTCACGTCGCCACTTGTGTCGTCGGCGGATCCACCAAAGACACGCTGCAGAGGGAGTGACCACATGAATCAAACCACTACGTCACTCTTCCAAGCGTCAGTGTAGGGCTTGCGTCACTCTCTTAGAGTGCAATTTTTAAATGGAGCAAAAAAAGAACACAAAAAGGTATCAAATCATATCCTAATAATTATTAGCATTTGGCAAACTATTTAGATTAGTCTGGCCCCTAAGAATAACTGCCGTCAATATTGCAATTGCCACAAAACCTGCGAAATTATTTATTAAAATGTTAATTAACAAAATGTACTTAATTAGTCATATTACCAAGGCGATTATCCTCTCATCTTGAAAGTCCACGGAACCTGATAACGACATATTGAAGACGATACGCGTCTACCTCTTTCCCTTTTTAAAAAGAATTATGTTCGAATTAAAATTAAACACCATGTATCTACATTCTTGTGGTGAAACAGGTACTGTTCCAAAATATCAGCCAATCAGAAAGCGCGAACGGCTCTGCAGTCTCCAGTGTCACCTAACTCCAGAGAATGCTTCGCAGGGACTCATTAGCTCATTAGAGCTAAAAGCACTCCTGGCCCCAAACCAGCTGACTCCAGCCACCGTAGCCATAGGAGCAGGGGCGGCGAAAGGGTCGACTCTGCTAATGACGTCAGCCACCAACGCATTTCGCGGCTCCGTGGGCGCGCCGCCGCTGCCGCCCGTTGCTGGCGAAGGCGCGGTGCCCTGCACCGGCGTGCGGCTTATCTGCGAGGCCGCGCATAATTTGCGGCGAATGATGGATGGCCAAATCCCCATTCGACAAATGTGACGCTGTCGATAGCGCGCGGGTCGGCGGACGCACCGACGACAGCCGTTGCGCGCATGCGCGGGCCGTGCGGCTTGCACCGTGTGTGCAGTGCTGGCGCGGACGTCTGCAACCCTCTGCGGCCGTGATTTACGAGCCCCGGCAATAATTTTCTCTCCATCGATTCTGTCGCTGCTGCTTCGCCGGAAACCCTCGACGGCGTCCCATCCGTTAGGGTGACCTTGACCCCGTGCGCGACCGACTTCGTTCCGGTTGGTGGCTTTTGTCACCTTCTTAGCATTTAAGCGGAAAGACAAGCATGAACGCTAAGTGGTTCAATGACAGCGGAAACATATGGTACTCAATGTAGCACGCGTATAAGCTTGGTGTCAAATGCACACTGCGCGACGAAACGCTAACACCACATTTTAGATTTTTTTCCTTCCTATTGTTGGGTGTATACCGATAAATTGCTTAATTGCAATGAATGAACCCAGCACGGCTGCTCGATTGTTCCTGCTTCGCTGTTTTGGCTGCAGCTTCTGGGTGAGTCCGGGGAAGACGAACGAACTTAGGGCCCAGGGGTGTCGTTGTGCATGCTATGCACTTTTCTGAATACACGCCTCGGGTGTGAGCGCGTTAGGAAGGATCCAGCGTTGACGGTGCAAAATGAACTTGATTAATGCTAATAGCAGAGTCGTTTAATAGAGCAATCTGCTGATAGGAACGATGCGCCCTCATCGCTTCTACTGTAGTCATAGCATAGCTCTCATTAAGAAGCGGTAGGGAAAAATTGTTCGACGATCAATGGGATTCATCCGATGGAAGTGCGTTAGGATTGTTTTTTTCACCCCTTTTCACCCTTTCCCTTCGTTTAGGACACCTTGCCATTCGTTTATCACCGCTTTCCTGTCGTTTATTAATGCCTTTCCTCTTTGCTTTCCGCTGCACGCTTCCGTCGCCTTGCTTCTGCGGCAGTAGCCAAACGACGCTTACGCTCTTCCTCTGTCTGGGCCTAACGTCGCCGACGCGTGGCCTCGGCTTTCTTCCGTCGTCGCTCTTGGATGCGGTCAGCCATATCACCCCTGGAAAGGACCGGATCCATCGCCGGAGCGGCAACTGAGCTGGAGCTGTATTCCAAAGCGGCGCGGCGCCTGCTCGTCTCTCGCTCCGCACCAGCTGTGCGACACTCATATTCGTCTCGAAGCGCTGACGTCACCACGCGTCACCCTCTCCCCTCTCACCGCCGCCGTAGAGAGACATTGAATCTGTAAACACGACACCTCCTCACCACCCAGTCTCCTCGCGACGTCATGCATGGCGCTGACAAACGGACGCACGGACAGACACCGGCGGGTTTTCGTGAAAACGAGCGTTCTAATGCTAACGCATTAAAAAACAGTCTTTCTGTTTGGGAAATGTACTGAAATATTTTGAACACCGCCAACTCGCTGGTATGCTCGGTCTAG
This sequence comes from Ixodes ricinus, assembly GCA_037355805.1. Taxonomy (NCBI): domain Eukaryota; kingdom Metazoa; phylum Arthropoda; class Arachnida; order Ixodida; family Ixodidae; genus Ixodes; species Ixodes ricinus. The sequence goes on from JAZHYW010012480.1 coordinate 66,551, forward strand.
GCAAACAAAATGACAAAACCGTAGTTCATTCAACGTCTACTTGCACACATGCGTTCGCTCGATGACATCGCAGAAATCAGCGCACAAGGGAAGCGTTATGTAGAATTTATCACGCTCAACGAAATGGCGCCAGATTATCAGCGCTCAATGCCGTGTTTAATATTGGTATAATAATTTTAGGGAAGTTCCCAAGGTGAAGATTTACGGACATCCGTTTGCTATACTGACGGATAGCTACCGGTTAGCTCATTTGGTAGAGCACTCCGCTTGTATTGGAAAGGTTCTGTATCCAATCCCATACAAGGCGGATATTTTCAGCGACCTCCAGCCGCCTATAGACCCCTTTCGAAAGACTGCCCTCTGTTGTCAGCTGTGGAACCTCCGCACAATAGCGGACTAAACCGTAACGTCAAGGCACACTCTATGCGTTTGGTTGGATCAGAAGACAAAAATACAGCCACGGAAAGAGGTGATGAGCGAAATGACGTTGCACTTTGGACGCTGTTTGATTGGCTCGCCTGCTCCTAGCGTTTGCCGCGCTCCGACGTTGTCTACCTTATGGAATGACTTGCACGTTCCACTTGACAGTTGTTCCGCCATTGTGCAGTGCCTTGGAGCTTATAATCGGCACGTGACTTTTGAAAAGGGTCTGTTGCTGCGACGCTTGATTTAAAGGGGCTCTAATCTGGACTTGGCCAAAACATCGGCGAGGGATTCGACCGCCGTGATTGGCCGTTGCCAAGTTCAAGCGGGGCGCCGGCCAATCACATCCACCGGATTCCTCGCCGATTTTTCGCCATGTGTCGAGATTAGAACTCGGCAGCTGTTTTGATATCTGCTTCCTGCGAAGTTTAGTACTCTAAAAGTGACGCATTGTCACAAGTATAGTTTTATGATGTGACACAACTCGAGTACAAATCAACAAATGCGACATTTTCTTTTTTGGCAGGTACAGTTTTTAAAATAATCAATAAGCTTTATTGCGGGGATGTGTTCTAGTATCCCCAGAGATAGAGAGAGAGAGGGGGGGGGGGTAGTCCGGGGCCCCATAGGTGGCGGCCACCGCCTCGGCATGATCCACCAGAAATTGTTGGCTGCTGATCGTGTCATCGGTCAACCGCTCGGTTGCGACAGTACTCCGCCTAACAAACACTGATTCAAAAGTCTATAGAAGAAAAAAAAGCGGAGTCGAATGCGAGCTTGGCAGGAGCGCCGAAAATTCCGATATCACGCTGTTCGCACCGAATCCTGATAAGCATGCCCTTTCCAAATCGATCCCCGACTCGAGGTAACCTCCGGTTTCCCATCGTGTTGCAGAGTGCCAAAGTAATTTCTACCAGCATAGCGAGGAACACTCCGAAAACTGACAAAGATGGGGGACTGCTACTCCACGCTTATTAAACTAATACCACATGGAAGGCGAGGCCTGAGCCTTTATTACCCAAACGTCATCACTAGTGGTTCCACGCAGCGGCGCCTACCTTTCGTCAGCATCGTCGACAGCGCGCCCTGCAGCGTCTCACAACGAGCGCGACGTTAGCTCGTCGAGCTTCAGCAGGTCGGGGATCCACTAATGATGACGTCATGCGCAGGCCTTGTCTTCTGGGTGCTATTGATTAAACACTTCGAGACCTGCATGCGCGTGTTGCGTGTGTATACGCTGTGCGGATTCCTCTGCCCGGTCGAGATGTCCCCTCAAACAAAACAAAAAGTCAAATTTGGGGGTGTTACGTGCCAAACCCACGAAGGGCATCTGACACGCCCCATCGGAGGACTGAGGATTAATTTGGACCACCCACATGATTCCTTGACGTGCAATAAGCGATGTCCCCAGCTGACCAACACCTTAATGCTCTGTCAGGAGCGAAGGAGAGTCGGTGGCTTTCGGCGCGGGCCTCATTAGGGTGAAACGAAGTACAGCTCTGAGAGTTATTAAAACAAAGAAGTCTTTAAAGAGTAGATAGACAATCCGTTCTTGACGAGAGAAGCATTCAGTCCTACTTCCTGTTATGAATCATACACATGGAATCGCGTTGGCGACGCACATTGAGCCTGGCGGGCCATAAACACTCATCGGGCTCGCCTTGCCCCCTTCCGTAGAGTTCTACGGACCGTTCAAGAGTCCTCGTCTAATTCGCGGTAGGATCAGAAGAGTATTTCGAGGGATGCGCCTGATTGGACTCGCTGGTCCCCCAGCTTCGCTTTGACTCCAGCGTCGGTAGCTTATGGAGCGTGCAGCCCCGCTGCGCTCAAGTGGCGCTCGCCCGGGCCACGACCCTTTGATTCGGCCGGCTAAAGTGGAGGCACCGGGTGCACCGGGCGGGTCCCGTAATGAACTTACCGAATCGTTGGGAGCGTAGAGGACCGTCGCTTTATTGAAGTGGCGGAAGGGGCAGGGATAATCCGAGTCGAAAGCCGTCATAAGAAACGTCCCTGGTTTGTCGTTTTTTTTTTTTTACTATTCTTTCATAAGAGTTTTCGCAGTCATTTTAAAACATTTGAGCAGTGACAAGTTCTGTGACTAACAATTCGCAACTTTCAGCGATAATGGTGCCGCGGTGTGAGAGTTGCGCTCTCTATTCCTAGCTCCTGGATGATAGGCTTCACAATAAATGTCTTGCCTACACCTTCCTGACGTGAAAAAAATTAAGTCTCTAATGCTGTTCGTATATAGCAAAACTATATTCAATTACGCGTCGCAGACCCAGCCTCGTAGTGCTGTTCCACGACGATCATCCGGATGACAGCCATTTTGATAGGCACCAGTGCGCCCCCTATAGGTCGTGAAAGTTGCGAATATGCCACTGATGAGCGCTCCAAATGTGCTGGCTTAGGACACTCGGTACGAAGGCATCAAAAGCTTCTTTGTGCTCCTCCTCACTTTGAAGAATGATGCTTATAGCACATTAGTTTTAGCTGATGTTTTACTGAGGAGAGCTATACATCTTTATAAAGGCCCGTTCACCTCTTGTGACCGAGTGCGACCGAAATATCGACCGAGAGAGACCAGACCGGTTTTTAAGCCTCTTGCGATCTCTTAGGACCAGCTACGCTGTAGCGCGTCCGGTCATACAAACCGGTCTGGTCTCTCTCGTGTCGTACTCGCGTTCGCAATAGTGTAACATTTACTTCAATGCTCAACTTGCCTTGTGGTATTAGTGTCAAAAAGGATGGACGCCTTTTTGACACTAATCAGCCAACACGATCCCTTTGGAGCCTGACTGATGCCGATCGCCATTCCAATGGTTGAATAGGGCCACTAAATGGACAACGCTTAGAGTATCGGCACTCCGTTCCCCGATCTGCTAGTGGACGCCGCCATGTTGGTGCTTAGTGCAGAGCAGACGCAACTGTCGATCGTCAAAAATTTAAAAAATGTGACTTCCTCAGCTTTAGATAAAATGTTATGAAGCTCAGGTAATGTTGTTTTCTCTGTCGCGAGCTGTTTTATCATTTATGGTGGACGGAAAAGCATTTCTTGAAATTTCAGATAAAGCTTCAGATAACTGGAAACCATGATTTTAAGCCACAAGATGGATAAGTGTCGTTACTCTGAAGCGTAGCTTATTTAAAGGATCTAGTTGAACGGATTAAAGAAAAAAACAATGATTGGTTTGCTCAGGGAATCGCAGCGCAGTATAAACTGAGGGACCCGTGAAACCATAAGCTCAACCACGCGGCTATGGCGTACATTGGAGGCGTATAATCAGCACAAGATAAGTGTAACCAGATTACGTGATCGGTTGTTCTGTACGCGAGTTGATGAACGCTTCTTCTTTTTCTCGGATATTTCTTCACGGCAGCTAATGCCTCCAGACGAAAACAAATCCGCGTTTCGGTGGATATATGATCGTCAAGATTTTTAGGTTTCTGCCCGTGGTCACCGGATCGTTGAGGTCCATGCACGAGCGTATATTTGAAAGCTCATGATGACGATAAACGACGGTGAATATCGTTCGCTCGGCTAGAACAACGCCGGTGGTCTCGAAAGCGGCTTTGTTTTTATTTTTGTATTTTTCAGATTGCGAACTTTTCATTGAAATATAAGAACAAATGAAACAAAAGTCCGCGGCATAAATCACGGATTTATGGGCGGACATTAAAGAGACCAGAGAGTTTCCATTCGCTCATCACAGCACTGGCTTTGCGGGAATACTAAGTTTTACGGCTGGATTTTTTTCGGTCCCTGGGATTTGCCCCTGCCTCGTACCGAGTCCTCGAGTTTTATTGCGCTCCCCGCGAAGCCCCTTGAGCGTGCTTGCGCTTCTTCGTTTTTTGTCTCGAGTTCTTGCAATTTCTTTATAAAAAACGCGCAGTAAACCGAAAATGGGCTGCTCAATAACCTTGTTTTAACGCTGCAAATAGTAATATATAAATACAATGGTGCGATGTACTTCGCTGGCTAAACTTCCACGCTATTGCAGTACAATGGCTTCCCTCCATGAGTGAAGCGTGACCTCGTAGTCCGCGTCGATTCTCAAAGCATTGTCTAGAAAAGCACAAATGGAGAAATGTGGACCTCTGGAACGCATTATTCGACTTCATCTTTCCTATAAAAGACGAGCGTTCGCTCGCAGCTTCAACAAGCTGCCTCAACATGAAAGTTTTTCTGTGAATCGCAAGTTTTTTTAACGCGACAGCGTTAGAGGAGCTTGTGTCGCGAAAAAAGCCGGCGTCGTCGTCGGTGGCGTTTTGAGGGAAAATCTCGATTGTTCGGATCTAGGTTCATGACGCCACAGCCCCATGAACTCGCGGAGGAATTTCAAACAACCCACAACGCTTACGTGAAACGTGACGTCACGCGTGGACTAAAGTTGACTAAACATGACATGTAAGCGAATTAAAGGTCGCCGCTTGTCTCAAATGATTTCACTTTATAAAGTAATTCATTTGCCTTAAAGAAAATTTAAGGAATTCCAGGCGGGATTTGAATCCACGACCCTCCGGTCGCGAGCCAGACACGCTACTGACTAGGCCATGTCTGCCGCACTTCCTGCTCACTGGCAGGAAGAGCACGAGAAGCGAATAAGAAGGCGATGCGAACGGAATCCGATAACGCTATCGCGTTCAACTCTTAAAGGCGAAACTTAAGCGTCCTCCAAGATTTTTGTTTTGTTTTAAGCCATCCCTGTTTCCGCAATTAATCATTGGTAGATTATAAATGATGCGCAATAAATATAGCTCTAGTAATTAAGACATTTCGGTATTTCTAGAAAGGCGCTTTGTGATCAAACTGTATGTCCCTAAAACTTCTACGTGTTATCTCTTTGGTCGACACAAAGCTCCTGATATGTTCTCTCCTCGTGTAATGGGAGCTCTGAACCCTGGGCTCTAAAATTTCATAGTAAAATAGAGTTCGTTCTCTCGTGTAATGGCGGAAAAGATGAGCAACAAAGAGGACTGAAATTCAATGTCTTTATGCTGAGTCATAGACGTGTTCAGTGGCTGGTCGAGCGTTCTAAAGCCGCTGTCCACAGAAAGAACAGTTTGCAGACATTGTCTGAAGCGTGGTAGGACGGTCCCGTCACACTGGTCGTACAAAAAACGTTCAGCCTTTCCACTCTGGTGAAGAAGGAAGACCAGCGGAGCTGTACAATGGAAAGTAATGGCCGGCCGCAAGTCGGCAAGCTAGAGTGAAAGGCTGCCGCCATCTATGATCGACGCCACCAACCAGATACGTGGCTTGCCGCCGTCGCTCATAGATGGCGGTAGGTGTCCAGAGTTCGGTGTCTTCATTTATTTTCGGGGGACACGATCCTGGAGAAACTAGCCCTTAACAGCTCCGGCCGTAAAACTCCTGCAGACATGTTGAAAGCACACATCTGCATGAAGCAAGCATGCTTCAATATGTCTGAGTCGTGTCCGCGGATAATTTTGTCAACACGTCTGCAGACAAAAACCCGGTCTTTTTGAGTGGTGTATGCACAGTGAAGGATTTAGGCTTAACGCAGCGCAGTTTCTGCAGTGCACGGGCAACAGGGAGCACACGCCTGCGCTCAGGCCTATCGGGACGCCCACTTCCCACGCACCCGTGCGCGTTCATAAACTTCACAAGTATTAGGAAGACGAAAACGATGGAAAAGAAATGTTTGATTTCGGTTGGCTTACAATCGTAACTATCCTTCCTTCGGCAGAAAAAACTAAAAACAGCAAAATAAGTAATACACAAACGTTATTGGCAGGAGTTTTTGTTTGTTTGTTTCCGTTTTCTTTCTTCGATAAACTAAGCTTTAAAAATTACCTGCTCGTTTATTTTCCTCAAGAAGTGGGTCAATCATCAGTAAAGTGGTAATTTAAACCAGTTAATTCACTGCAAAAAAAAAAACGCGCCGAAAAATACAGGGGCTAAGAGAAAGGGAAAAAGGGAAACAAGACAACGCGCACTCTCAACCGAAGTTCATTGAAAATGACGTTAATATAGCCACCAGAAAAACAAATTCGCCATCCTTAACTCCTCAGTCCAAGTTACAAAAGATTTAAACCCATTAGTAGATAGTGACTTAGTCTATGAACCGGTCCTCTATACTCGCAAAGCCTGGCAGTTCGACGACGGAGCCATAGTGTGTCCGGTCGCAGATATAGACGCGAGGATCTAGTAGCACAGAGCATCAACGAGCCATTTTTTGGGGAACCTGGACATCAGCGCACAGCTTTTTTGCAGTTGCGAGGACGCGGAGACAGGCTTTGTTCGCCTCGGGAGAAGCGCTTTTCGGCGTCTCGCCGCAGCGGAGCGCCAGTCACGTGGATCTCCTCTCATCCGTTGTCTGCCGCTCCACCCCTTTCCATTTCGGCGGCCGCCCCTCGAGGCGATGCCCAGGCTTTGTCAGTATATAGGAGGCTGTGCTTAGGCATTTCTTCTCTCTGGTTTTAATTTCAAATGCCTCGTGCAATTCTCTCGACACTTTATCTTTGTATCTAGCCGCAAGTTTAGTGTCATTGAAGGCCGGGCTGTACAGCAGTATAAAGTTGCAACGAATCGGCATCGATGCCCCGAAGGTCAGTCGTTCGCGTGATGGCTGCGTGCGCTCGCGGGTGCGATCATTCACGCACCTGCCCATCTGTCCCACATGTGTCATCCCCACATGTCATCGGAATTCGGCAGACAACGCCAGTAGCGCATTCAACGTACTTATTCTCTCGGGACCGCAAGCGATGTTAGCGCCCAGGATTTGCCGCACTCTGCTCCCGTTTTTAACCCCCTGCCTCTATAGGCCGCTGTACTCGTGAATGGGGATGATTTAGGGCTGGGAAACGCAACCTGCGCTGGGACAACTAGCATGCTTCGCTCGCGCATTGCCCTTTGGGATGCAGCGTCTCTGAATCGTTTTCTTCAAGTGCGAATCGCGATTTCTTTGACTTGCACCGTGAATAGCTGTGGTAAATTAGCCCACCGAGTGTCCCGCAAAAAACAAAAATGCGCTCAGGGTTTTTTTTTTTAGTTATTTGCTGAAACGCTTGTTTCGGCACTCCCTTCGGTCTCGACCTCTGGGAATGACGAGGAGACCAAGAGTCCGCAGACGCGCAATACTAGCTCCCTGCGGACCCTCCAAGAAAAGTTCAACTACGGTGCCTGGAACCCGTCTCCGACCGGTGGGTTTACCGCGTCATGCGCCAGCCGGCCGCTCTCCTGGCGGCGTCCCAGCAAGCGGTAGTGGATGTAGCAGACGCCTGTTCTGCCGCAGGTCGCTCTCCAGCTTGACAGTCCACGGGAAGCTTCGGCAGTCGGGAGTTGGGACGCCGCGGACAACAGCGACACTCGCGTTCGCTCGTGAATCTCGCCAGCTTTTCTATGGCGCCAACCGCCAGGGATCGCGAACATCCGTCAGCGCGACACCCCGGCTTCTCTGACGTCGTTTGTCTGCCCCACTTCGGGATCCCGTTCGATGTCTGGGAAGCACCATATCAGGACGCCAAACACAACAGTCGGAGATGCGCTCCAGACGCCGTAGCTAAACGGACGAGCCTCTTCAGGAAGAGGTCGGCGTGTTATCCAGTGAAATACAAAGTACGTTATTTGTCTTGTCCTTTATAGCTTGCAGCTTGGACTTTAATGTAGACTACGCAGTTACACATGTAAATACGTTGAGCGAGAAATAATATATTTTGTATGCATAAAAGAAATAAACAATTCAGTCGTGAATTAATGCAATATCTGACAAAAATCTGAATCTAATAGCAGAACCAGCATCAGCCGACATATAGCATCGCACGAGCCTCGGCCGCTCTGTGATCTTTGGATCCAGCAACGAACGAAATAATCCAATCGAGGTTCAAAAAGCAGGACAGAATTGGTGCTGAATGAGCGGCGGAGTTTAATTTTTGAATCGATGCCAAATGTTTAATTTTTGCCGATGATTCCAGAGTCACTCGCAGAATATAACTATGCCGAGGTTTTCTATTCCTTTTTTTCTTTCTTTTTCGGCAGAAGAGTTTAACGACATGGCGACGATATTATAATTCGTCCTGAAATCAAAGGGCAGCGGCGCTTTGCATACTATTAAAAAAGATTGTCCCGTAGGGAAAAAGAAAACTAAAAAGAGTGGAAGGGAAGAGACAGCCCCGGAACAATTGAAACAGAGCGCAGCATCCCGGGCGTTCCTGACAGATGCGCTCTATCCGCGCCGCAGTGTGGCCAGCACAAAACGGAAGACGGGCTTTTCTTTTTGCCGGGAAAAGATCGGCGCTGCTATTCTGTTCTCGGGACCGGCGTTCCGAGGATTCCTGGCCTTCCTGGTCGCTCCGTCGCTCGCGTCCAACGAGGACCCAGAGACGACAAGGCCTGCGACCTTCTCCACCCCAAACGTCATCACTAGTGTACCTCGTCGACCTTCAGCGTGTTTGCCGCCTGGGAAGGGTCGGGGATTCGTTAACGATGACGTAAAGCTCGGGCCTTGCCTTCTAGGAGATGTATTGACGGTGGACAGGGACGAGCGGGTAGAGAGGGTCAAATCACGCGGCCAGAAATCAGACCCGAGGGACAAAGAGAGAGCGGACCGGAGCGACGTGCGGAAAATCTGACCAGATGAAAGGGAACGCCGACGGGCATTTGCAGTTTCTCGTTTTGTTCGAAATATTGAAGAGTGCGAGAGCCAGACAATAGAAATGAGAGCGATAAAAAAAAAAAAACAATAGGAGGGGTTTTCATTTGGCCCCGAAATATGGATAGCGGCGGTGTATAGTATATTGCAAGCACTGTACTCGCTGTAGAAAAGAAAAAAAAAGAATAAAGTGAATGTTTTACCGAAACTGGAATCGATAATTGCGTAACTTGTTTTTTTCCTACAGCGGCCGCATAAATTGAGCTTTCGTAAGTGCGCCGGTTGTTGAAAGAATGAGCGCAGTAGCTGCGTCGGTGGGAACGAGCGTGAAAACAAATTTGAGTGCCCGCCGATCGTGCGCTCCGTTCGAGGACTTCGGCGATATTTTTTATCAATTCCTTATCTTCACGGGGCGGCCTTCAGACTCTGATTGTGAAAGGTGAATGCGAAGATGAAGGCGCAGGAAGGTAGTTACGAAATGACATGGGCAGGAATTAAACCGGAAAGGCAAGCGGAATGGAAGAGGCATTTGAACGATATAGTGCAGCTCATCTGTATACCTTATCGAATCTTTTCGCAATCGCTTTACTCAATAATATTTTTTATGTGTGTGTGTGTGCAAAAACAGAAAGATGATTAAAACTCCACGGGAAATCGCCGTCACGTGTAAGCGCGTCTAGAGAGAATAAAAATAAAAAGACGCTTTGAATGACGTCCCCATTAGTCGCCATTGTGCTCGTAGCTAGCTGTCACAAAAAGCACAGGAAATATTTTTCTTCTCACAATGATGAACCTCAGTTCTAGCCAGTGTTGTACACGTTCTTCAAAATAAGGAACCAAAGTCGTTCGTCTTTTCCTTCTGATTTCTTGAACGCCTTCCCGTTGCTAAGCTGCATCTGAGAGAGAGAAACTCGTTTCCCCTTACAGTTAGAAAAGGCGTGAAACGTATCGTTCCATACACGTTTCTTTTGTATTTCGATAATTACCATATTTAGTTAAATCAAACCAATTTTTTCAATATATAAATCCCATCACATGGCAACATACGAATTGAATGCCGTGATGGAAGAACGCCAGGGGGTCTAGACTTCGTCAAACACAAAGTTGGAGCCGACAGTTGGCGGAGCGCGGTGATTGGACGTCGGCGAAAAAAGCGCGAAGTCATTGTCAGTGATAGGCCAATCGGTGCGCTCCGTCAACCTGGGCCCCAGCTTTGTGTTTGACGACTTTAGAAGCCCAGGGAGCCCTAAACTCGCCAAACACAAAGTTGGAGCTCGCGTTCGCGAGAGCGCGCCGATTGGACGTCGACGACGCAAAAAACGCGGAAGTCATTGTCGCGATTGTCCAATCGGTGCGCTCCGTCAACTTCGGCCCGAACTTTGTGTTTGACGAGTTTAGGCTCCAGGAGAAGAAAACAACCTGAATCAAAGCTCCATTTGTTGATATATTCACCTTTAAAAATCTGTGTTTTGCCATATTCTGTTCGTAGTTGGCGATGCAGACGAGCCAAATACACTCTGAGCTCTGGAAGCAGGAGCGGGATTAATTGTATTGTGCTTTGTTAAAGGGCTATCCCACATTGCATGAGCGTTTTACAACAACTTCACACGTTTCAATCTAACAAAGTCCCTTGTTTGAACTTAACAACAGTTGCTTCTCGATGCTGCTGTCCGCGAGACGAGCAAGTGGAGAAGAGGGTAGATTTCGAAGGTCAGTCTTGAAAACTACCAGTCCTTTTCGTGAAAGTCAATTCGTTGTTCCAGTTTAAAGGTAGGGGAGAAGGGGAGAAGGAATAAAGGTTAATTTTTGTGTATATTTGGGTGACCAGTGTTCCAGCTACAAAGGTCTGTCCGATCTCTGGAGCCTGCTCTTGTTGTAACTGTAGGTCCCTTTGTGGAACTTGAGTGATGGCTGTGAGTCGGCCTTAGCATTTTTGGGTGGATGATGATTCGTGAAAGCAAAGAAAGTAGCTGAGTTTGGGACGTCCCTCTTTTTATGTTTTTTCCTTCGACTAAAAGTTTTGTTTCTTGTGCCGCAGTCTCGCACTAAAAAAGAATCAATCTTTTTGCAGCTCAGCTGCACCCGACTGCTACCAGTACCAAGCGATGACCCCACAACATAAACATTAAAATACGTAACTAAACGTTAATAAAACCCTGTTCTTTGTAGAAACATTTTTTAATACTTTTAAGTGCTTCCCTTTAGAATAAGAATAAAAATACCTCGCTAGGACGAACAAAAAGGAACGCCGTTCCTTTTTCCGTTCCCGTAAAACGTAACGAGTTCCCGTTCCAGTTCTACCGCTGCAAGATGGAATGGCGGCGTTCCATCGTTCCTCCTAAAAGGAACGCGTTTCAGGAACGCCGTTCCGTAAGCAACACTGGCTTTAGCGCCGTCCAATAATAATCCAAGCCCCAGAGGCAGCCTATCAAGCAAAAGTTGACGTTGCAGGCTTAACGATAAGGCATGAAGCTATTCCTCTGTCTTCATTTTCCTTCTTTCCACACTAACATCAGGCTGTTTTTTTAGAGCGCAGCTCTTAGGCGCCCATTTCCGGCTTGAGCGGCGTCGGCGTCGCCTTCGGCGTAACCGCAAGGCCACCCAAGGTTACGTGACCCCCAAGGTCACGTGACCTTGGGGTGACCTTGGGGTGACCTTGCGGTCACGTGACCCCGCCCAGGTCATGTGACGCCCTAGGCCACGTGGCCCCAGGTCACGTGACCCCCCAGCCACGTGACCCCCCCCCCCCCCCGGCCACGTGTGACTCCCTCCGAGGCCACGTGACCCCCAGGTCACGTGGCCCCCCAGGTCACGTGACTCCCGCGCCTTCCCCTCCTCAAGAGCTGCGCTCCGATTCGGCGTTACAGGGAGTTGTAAACGGTTTTCATTTTTTATTGTGTTTGAGTGGTTCCCAGCATTTTTAGAAAAAAGAAACTTGCGATTAAAGTGCTTTTGACTTTGACGCCGAGATGGTGGCCATGAGAGCCACCGATGACAAGAGGCGAAGTGTCATAATTAGTTAAATAATTAACTAAACAGTTTATGTACTTCTTTAATATTCGTAATAGGAGTACTGGGCGAGATATGTCACCCTTGTAAACGTCTGCATACCGAAACTTTGCGAGCAAAGCAATGTCCGTGACGTCATTTTCTCCGCCCTGCGCCGGCTCCAGCAGGTGCCCACGCCGCTGGTGACGTCAGCATTGCGACGCAAGCGCAGAGCGGAAGCATCGACGTCACGGGCGCTCTGTGCTCGCTTAGTTTTGGTTTGAAACCGTGTATGCATCTCCTGGCTTAGTAGCGACCACTACGATTTTTTTGTAAAAATATCACGTCACGCCCAGACCATAAACAGGTCGAGATTCAATTTTCCAGCTACATTCAATAATAAAAAAAATTAAAATCTGAATTAAAACCATTGGTTACCTACCAAAAATAACCAATTATGCATCTTTTCCAGTAACATTTCTTTAAAATTTGGACCCCCACTAGAACGAGATGTTGTATACTCATTGACAGGATCAATATTGGCGATTATCAATGTTGCTGGTAACATTAATTTTAGAATGTACGCAGACAGAACCAGTCTGTTCCTCTCTGACTCGAATAAATAAAATTTAATAGCAAACAGATAAATGTCATGCTCTCCTAAATTTGTAACGTGGTCAATGTCGAATAAACTTAAGGTTAATGAAACAAAAGCCGAAGCAATTTCATTTCCAGCAACCAATAAACATGTCAACATAATCAAAACTCTCCAGTTTAATTCCTCTGCCGATTTAACTTGAGTGAAAATCCATTAGAAATTAGGCGTTATATTTTCAGAAGATATGTCTGGGGTAATCATATGCAGTGAATCATATACAGTGAATCATATTACCAGTAAGTTGTGAAAAAAATTGTCGGTGTTTTTTCTACACTGTCGTGCCATTCTCCTCGAAGCTATTAAAGTTCAAACATATCATGCATTACTTAAATCCCAAAGAAATTATTGTCAGTTTGTAATGATACGAAGACAAAATAAAATCTTAATAAGATCTTTATAAATTACTGCAAACGCATTTTTGCACCTTATCAAAAACGTGCATTACTTATTTCACGCAGAATCACTATTTTCGAAGTATGAAATTATTAAAATACATAAGGTTTATCCTCCAGGTCATTTTGGTTTTCATGACCCGAAATGATTAGCTTTTTGAAGCATACATAAAAGTTTACCTGAAATAGAACCACTATCCGCACCGGCTGCTTAAGCAAAGAAGGTCGCTCATTATCGTACAAATTCCACAGTTTGCAATTTCTCCATTATAATCAAACCCGTTTCATAATAAAGATTGCATAAATGTCATTGACATATATAGATTAGATCGCAAATCACCTTACATATCTACGTATTGTATATATACGCATCCATTTATGTAAACCGTTTAGCTAATGTGTTTTATATATCGGTATAATTTTTATTTTCCTGCTGCATCTTGATCACCATCTGCCAGGCACTCGGGGCCAGAACCTAGTCAAGCCAACAAAGATTTTTTTTTTCTGCGGTTTTGGCATTTGTATATGAAGATTCAGCCAAATTGATTTGAAAAAGCGCAGGACGTCCCTTTCGGACGCTCGACATCTGAGCACCCCCTCGTTGCCTTCCATCGTCCTTAGGCTGTGCCTTCAGGCGCGAAGTTTACGAGAAGCCCAAGTGTTACCTGTATTGAAGGCGGGACAGCGAGGCAGTCGGAAACTCGCTCCATGCACCGCACCTCAGTGACGAATGTCCACCATAATTTAAAGAAAATTTTTTTTTTCCATAAGCATTTGCACAGTTATTTTGACCTTTTTCAAATTTTTAAATCTGTAGTTTGCGCAATCCCTACTTCAGAAACGCAAGAGTACAGGGGTGGCTGTTTGAAACAAGCCAATAGAATATTTATTTGATTATGTACAAAATGAAGTTTCGCCTCAACGGAAACTTTAATGCCCGAGTTCCAAGACAGCAACAACCGACACTGACAACATTCAAGCACGTCTATATAGGAATGTTAGGTATAGCCTTGCATCGAAATATTGCAAGCCTGTTAAATATACCGTCACGTAGATAATGTATAGTGCTAGAGACTTGTCGATGTCAGTTGTTGCTGTCCGTCGCTCTATAGTAGGACTAATACCACAGTCACACGTTCATAAAGGTACCTTTAGCTAAGGGACCTTCATGGGCGGCGGCGAATCAGCGGGCGATCTGCAACGCGTGGCATGTGCTCGCGACCCGAGATGGCGGGTTGATTCGCTGATTGCAGAGGAACCTATGCTAAAGGTAAATGTATGCTGGTCGCGTCATTAGGTGCAGACGCTTTACACACGCGCCAGATTACAACCGCCATTGCTGACCATCTCTTGTCTTGCCGAGATACCGAGCCACTAAAACTGGAGCTGACAAGACTCCACAAAGGTTATTGCTGAGGAGAAGGACACAATAGAATATGAAATGTCAATAACCTGGCCTGCTATGGAAATGATGAAGTGAGGTAAACGGAATAAGAGGAAACTAAAAACTGCAGGTCGGTCATGGCGGCGTCAATTAACAGCAGCTGCAAAGCATCTATAAGTCACTGGCTCTTTAGTTTCGCTAGGCATGGCAGCTAATAACAGCCACCGGCTGGAATGTCACAAACGCGAAGAGGCTACATTCTTTAAGTGCTACTACAGCTACTCGCGTGCTTATTTTGAGGTTGCTATTTTTGCGTCGTGGGCTCAGATGAGTTCGTTGGTTCACTATGGGATTTGAGTTTGGCATCGTCTCGTGCATTCACCAATAGACCAATAACATCCCCACAGTAAAACGGGTACCGGGCCTTCGATACGTACTGGGATGCTTGAGTTTAAAACTGTATTGGGCAGGGCACACAGCGGGGTAGTATCTATTAACTTATATCTAACCCCCCCCTCCCCCTCACACACACATGCACGGAAAAACCGAAAAAAAAATTAAAAAAAAATTAGGGGTACTGCACATGCGCAGAACTTGGTTTCTTGGGGATGCATTTCGTGATTAACATGAGTTGGTGCATACCGACGGGGAATGTGGGGAACTCTGTCGCCGGATGGCAAGCTAGTTAACCAGCCGCATGCCGGCTCCCAAGAGGCACGGCACCGTTACGTGACCGAAAGGTAATGGGCAATTCATTCGCGCTTGGGCGTATGCGCGCCCCCGAAGGCACGATCCCGACCGAGAGCGGCCGACTTGACCGACCAGTTCACGACCGGCATAATTACCGTCTCTGGGTCAGCGTCGTGATCATAAAGCCCCCGCGCACGAGACGGAAACGCAGACAGTCCACGGGGAGCAACCACTTGGCGACCGCCCCGAACACCGGAACGTCCCGATTCAATCGACGCCTGTCCGGGCCGTAAGAGAAGAACGTCACCTCGCCCGCTGCGATTAAACCGGGACCGTGGCGGCGATGAGCAACTTCCACGGCGGTCGCAACAACAACGGCATCGCTATGACGGGCCTCTCGGGAGGAATGGTTCCTTCACTTCCTTGTCTCCGGTGTACAGCGACCGCCATTCCGACCCAGGAGGAAGTCGGGCCCGCGTTTCAATATACTCATGCCAGGCGTCCTTCCGCCATCATTCCGACAGAGCCACGCTCATTGGACATTCCGTACGCAACACAACGTCGTCGTTGCGCTAGCGAGGAACTGAAGGTCAGACTAAAGGTGATCCACCCCCCGGCACCGGACTTGACCAAGACAACTCTGCGGCCCATGTTGCTGCACAATTGAGACGTACTCGCTTGCATCTATTTGCATTTTACAGCGACGCAGTTGCCATCTTGTGGGCTTCGAGCGAAGTACTTCGAGGGAACGTCCCATCAGACATTTCATAGCGAGTCTTACAAATTTACGTCAATTTATTTCGATTTACCCCCGCAATTAAGACGGAGCGGGTTGGCGAAAAATAATCACGCTGTCACGGCTCTACAGGGTTTCTGTCCCAGCAAAGTTAGCACTATAGTGGATAGAATGAAACACAGAAAGTAGAATCTCTAAGAGGAAGGGGAATGATTTAATGAATAAAGTTTATTACAGAAATGAGTTACAGTACCCCAGTGGAGCCCTATATCCTGGGGCCTCATATGTGGCGGCCACCGCCTCTGCCAACACCAACTGGAATAATCGAGTCCCGTGAACATTGTCCTCTTCCTCCATGGCACGTCATCAGGGTCGGACGGCGCCAACTCGGCGATGGGACCCGAGCCCGCTGCCGAGCGTCGCCCTGAGCGTTGATTGGACACGAGGCTCGGCCGAACACTGACGCAGCAGTCGTGTCCAATCTCTGTCTTTCCTCCATCTCACTCTGATGTCGTCAACGTTCCAGTGCACGGGCTTTGATTATTCTAGGAGCCATTGCCTCAGCAGCATTCAGTTTTACTTACTGAAGGTACAATAAAAAAAATGGCAACAGCCACCGTTACTATATCAAATCAGTTATGGAACTTCCCATAGACGCTGTACATTGGAGGGGTCCGAAACCGTGTCCGATTTTTTTGCAGCTAGGTGGCGCTGCCGAGCGCATTAATCTACGCGTTTTCGTCTGCTGCTGCTCCGCGGCTGCTTTTGAGTCCCGACTCCTCTCGAGGTTCAGCATGGTCTTGGGTTAGTTTTTGCCCTTTCGCCAGTAAAAAGTAAAAATGTGACTACCAACAGCAGCAGAAGCAATTTGAAAGTTGTCTGCTGCTGTTATCCGTAAGAAAGGTCAGAATCGCGCCGTCAATGATGATGAGCAGTATTAAGGCGGAGCGCGCGCCCTCTAACAGGCGCTACGCAAAGGACCCCCCTCCGGAGCGGAGTTCCAGAACTGAGTTGTTCTAATAACGTTGGGCAACAGCTGTATACTCGAAAATATAAAGAGACGACATTACCAAGAAAATGAATGCTAAATATGGACAAAATAATGTGCGCGACCTATCAGCACAATCTGACAGAAACGGCCCACATTTTGGTTCCAATTAATTATTTTCCTAAAATTTTCATACAGACATGTAAACACTAAAAATAACACGCGCAACAAATTACCCAAGTGCGCTATAAATAGTTAGAAAAATGTGGTGGGTATAGATTTTACGGTAAGTAAAAATGTATGCCAATACCTCGTGGAAATAGGCCATTAAGTACAGCGGCTGGCCTGTTACTTTGAGAAAAGCGAATGCAGAGGCAGTGAACGTTATTTCGTATCTGGATGCTTGAACGTACGTCGTAGTACCGGTCACCAAAGCCAGGATTCTACTGGTCGCGTGATGTCTTGTAGGACGCTGAGTGAAACAGCGCTTCATTAAGAAGCATGTTCTTAATCTTTTTTTCGAGATATGCGAGCAGTCAAAAATTGCTGGGTCTTTGTGTGATCCTTAGCCGACTTTTACACTTACAAAGTTAGCACACAAAAAGGCCAGGGGATGAATGGATGGATGCATAGGGTCGACCCCTTTTCAATTCGGTGGCGGCTTTCGCCACCTAGCGAGTGCTTTTAATTTTAAGACTTGACCTCTAACTGGTGCCTAAAATTAAGGTTACGCCTTTTAGAACTGAAACATTTAAGAATTCTGCTTCGTAAGACGGAGAGCGCATTCTCTCAACCGGGGACGTGCACCATCCGCCCTGAATGACGGGACAAAAATAAGGAAATGCTGCTCACGCTTTCTTCAACTCTGCCGTCAGTGAGATATAAACACCGATTGGTAATCCAAAACCCGCTTTAGTCGAACGACGGCGCTTCCCATCGCCGTTCGAAAGCGCGCAAGATAATCATTTGAGTTACCATGTACCTTGATCGTCTTACACCACGAAGATAGCTTAGCGATCCAGTTTCTGCGGGCAGTTGATTTTATGCGCGGCTTTTCAGCGCGCCCGTTGCCTCTTTCTTCCGTAACAACGCGAGCAAGGTGAAGGCTCGTTACGGCACAGGAAGCTCCCGTTGTACGCAACAGTCCTCTCTTCACCGACGACTCTATAGGAGGACCGTTTACGAGAGCGTGACCGCTTATCGGCGCTCGTCCGTCGCGGTGCCCTCCGGACTCCTCCTTCCTCCCTCCATCGTATCCTCCCGAGGATTAGGGTCCGCGTGCGGGGCGCAGGGCCAAGTTTTCCCGTGGACGAGAACAGTCACGTTTCGCTGTTGCCTCTCGACTCCGCGCGTCTCGGATATCAGCCAGCGCCCCCGACGTCCTCGGTCGTGAGACCTCTTGTGTGGCGAAGAAATGAAGTTGCCATACGGGAGATAGGCATCGCCCCTCCCTCCCGCCGCCGCAGAACGAGGGATCTAAATGCTCTCGGAAGATGAGCTCGCTGCGGCTGCCCAAATGAGGCAAATAAAAGCGCCACGCTCGCATCGAGATCCCGAGGCGATATGCGGCGCGCGCTCGAGAGAATCGGAGCGAAGGTTCCCAGAGCGGTGCGCCGTGCAAGGGCGGCGGGCGACGTCAATGTCAGCGATCAGGATGCTTCTCAGGGTCGGCGACCGCCCGTAAAGCGCAATGCCGAGGTACAGGAGGGACGGCGGTGTTGCGACAGGGCTGAGGGTTCACGACACTATGCGAGGCTGAGCAATAGCCTCGTACCATCTCGAAAACAAGGCCACCTATAGACTGCGTCAGCATCGCCGCCAGCACGTCTTGCAGAGTATCACGATGCCCGCAACGCTAGAACGCGGCGACGTCAAGACGGACGCGTCCGCCGCTTTGCGGCTTCTTTCGTCGTGCTTCGGCGTGCGGGCCGCTTGGGGCGGGGATCCACTATTGATGACGTCATGCGGAGGCCTTGTCTTTTATGCTAGCTGTCAGATCAAGATAAAGGACGTTTTGCGCATTATTTATGCTCTGCGCAAAGTAGTTCCTACAAGACTTTGTTGTCGAAAGAAAGAAGCGATGGTTTTGGCTTTTGAAACCAGCACCGGACCAAAATATGCCATTCGCCAAGCTTGAAGCCGTTGACCAAGTAGCGCTTGTAAGGAACATAGCTGCAGCAGCACATGAAAGAAGCCCGCAGTTATTGATGAAGGGATTCAGGTTTTCGCAAACCTTAAACTGCTCCCGTCTGAGCTGGACCCACCATACAAGAACTGAGAAGAAGACCTTAAGCGCCTTCCGACAAGAGGTTTTGTAGTTCTTGACCGGGGCCTTTGGAGAAAAAGCCCTTCAGGCCATGAACAAGAATTTCGTCACGATTGACGTCAATAGAACAAAAAAAAAAGAGCCATTCTCACGATATTAGAAAAACCATCAGGGCGGTTGTGCTCCAAGATCAAGGCAGCCAAGAATGACCAGCTAACGGTATTCTTCTCAGCCAAAACGCACAAAGAGGGAAGTCCGTTCCGGGCAATCATTTCGGAGAGGAACACGTGGCAAGCTTGCGTGTCCAAATTTCTCTCCGAAAAGATCAACCTTGTTTCGGTGCAAGACCCTTTCCGGATTTCCAATTTGAAAGTGTGATATCTTTTCTTAAAGAAAAAGGGAACATCATCGTGTCTGGTTTTCCATGGACGTTCAAGACATGTACTACTCCATCCCGCATGCACGTCTACTACAAGTTCTTCGGTCAAACATAGAAGACCAAGGCCTCACATCATTCCAGAATGCGGCAGGGATGCAAGTGGATACCTCCTCAGAACTTTGCGCTATTACCTATCAGCCACGGTAGGTGGCGTACCAAGATCGCCACTACGTGCAGAGAAGCGGCGTGTGCATAGGATCCCAAGTGGCCCCACATCTGTGTGAAGTTTTTCTCGGAGCGTGCGGCGTGCCATCCAAGAGAGCATTAAAGATTCGAGAATCGCGGCGATATTTAGGTATGTAGATGATTTCCTTATTTTATGCACTGCAGAAGTTGACGATCATAACGACGGGTAGCCTCAACAACATCCTGAGGAGTTTTCAGCAGTCATGCATGGGCTCACTTTCACGCATGAGCTTACAGTCAAGAAGTCCATCAAGTTTCTTGATTTGGTTTTGGAGTTCAGAGCTGATCATGTTTGCTGGAGATACCATGCCCGTTCAGGCAAAGGGTTTCTCCCCCTTCGTCGCAGCATTCAAAACTGTTAAGCAGGCAGTAGCTGTCAGCAGCCCTGTCTTCTAGCCTGAAGAAATCATGTGAGCATCAGATCTCCGAAGCTTCGAGTTGCAAATATCCAGACTCGAGGACGCGGGCTACCCACGACATGTAATTGCCTCCGTGTGCGAAAGGATTTGCCGCACCATCAAGACAACATGCGGACGGAACGACCCTTCCACACAGCAAACGAAGACAAGAAGGCCGTTTGTGGTTGTCCCATATATTCATGGGATTACATATAGGTTAGAAAAAGATGGCAAATCGGCACGGAGGTACAAGTGCTAGTGTTCGGCGCCCAATGAGGCTCTATTAGTTGTGCCGCATGGTCAATCAGGGGCAAAACCAGCAACAGCAAGGGTGTGGCAACCAATCACCAGGACCGTTTATGCCCAGTGTGACAAGTGGAGGTTATATACCACATACCCCTGACATGCGGCCGCTGTTACATCGGACAGACCGGGCGGTGTATAAATGATAGACTCGGGAACATGCCAATAGTTTGAAGAACTTGACGGCAGCAGGTAACTTAGCCCTACATTGCCGTGACTGCAAGTGCAAGGCGAAATTAGACGAAGTTACCATTATGGGGCACCATCGAAACCGGTTTGCACGGGAGGTTTTAGAAGCTTTAAACATAGATGAAAAAGGGGACATGTGTGTTAGTTCACCATCTGTGACTTTAACCAGAGAAGAGAGGACATTCTTGCGAGGTGGAAGTACCGCCCACAAGTAGAAAGACGAGTAAAATGCCTTAGTTAAAAAATAGGAAAAAAAAATAAAAAAGGATTTAGAAGTGCAGCAAAGCTAGGCTTGAATGATCCCAGCCTATCGATGAAGATGAAGTGCTTCAGTAAATGCCAGCTGTGGCATAACTTCGTTTCAGCTTGGGTCCAGACGGCCGATGCTACGAGCGCGAGCGGTGGCCCCGAACTGGTGCTTGCATTGCACGAGCGCGCGTGCTCGGCAGGGAGCCAGGCTCCGGAGCTGGCGCTTGTATCATCGCCTGCGTCTGGACCCGGCGCTGAAACGAAGTATAGTCCAGCGGTTGAATGCGTCTCTCTCAGTCCTCCTTACATTTGTATGCTTGGTTTGTTCAGCTGAGTGTTCCTTAAATATGTCTTGATTAACTTACATAATGCACGGGCGCTGATTGCCTGCACGGGCGCTGATTGATGCGAGTGCCGCGTCAGCGTTCGCGTGGGACTATGATAGGAAACGAGTCCCACGCGAACGCTGACGCGGCACTCGCATCCAATCAGCGCCCGTGCAGGCCTCCGGGACGTGACGTCACATCACGTGACGCGCAGGCTTTGAAAGCTGCCTAGGGGTGTTGGGGTGGTATATTGGGCTGAGCAGCTGGCCTCGCTGTTCTCGAATTTTATGTAGGATTAAACCATTTCTGTGACGGCACGTTTTTCGGCGCTTCTCGATAAGCAATCCAAACCCGACTTTGCGCGAGGATTGTCGACCAAGCAGTATGTCGGATAAAGAGCGGTATAGGTTCTCTCGTGCGCTACCGTGCGCTGATTTTTGTGATAGCATCGCGCGAATCGCCTGTTGGCTAGCAGACACGGGTGCCGGCAGCGCCACTGCCATTTTGTATATTACGTGACCAGCGACGGTCTCGGCTAGCGGCCGGTGTTCACGATCATAACTCTCCCTTATACAGGCGCTAAATAAACCGTGGCTTCGGAGTGGCCACACTCCAGCCATCTTGGTGCCAGTCTGAAACCGCCGGAAGAGCTCTTCCGACCTTTGGAAAAGTTTCAACTCTATGCCGCGGAGAAGAGCCATATTGCCTGAGTACCACGCTATCTGAAGCTCAGGAAGTGGCATTTGCGAATCGTGACTATCGCCAGTTGTGCCCGCTCTGAACTAAGCACCGGATGCCGGCGCAAAGATAACCCGAGAATGGAGATACTCTGTGCGTAGCTTATTGAATATTCACTAGTTATTTTATAACACTCTCCCGATACGTCTCCGCGGTTCTCGGCGCGACTCCGCGGCGACTCGAGAAAGTAAGATTGACTCAAGCTTTAGTCCTTTTTCGCGGGGATTAAAGCAAAAACGCTTTAATCCACATTTTACGCATCTGTGGTACGGATGCTACTGGTAAATCGGAGGATATAGGGATCAGAAAGGGACGCTGCCTTTGTTTTTATTAAGATAACCCTTCGGAGACAGCGGCGATGGAGCTGTTGGTGGTGTCTCGAGGCGTACACTTGAGAGCGGTGTTCTTGCGCTTCGAGTCTCGAGGCCGGGCGCCGACGGGAGGAGCTGCCGGGTCCTGGAGGAAGTCGAGCAGCGACTGCCAGAGCTGCGTGGCAGCCGCTGAGGTGGTGGAGGGTCCCGGCCAGGTCCACGCGTGAAGCCAAGTGGGCCTGATGCCTCGCTCGAGCAGTCTCGCCGAGGGCCCGAGAATCTTAGAAGAAATCCCCAAGGAGTAGTTTTTCCGCATTCGTTAATCGTGAACGCGCGACAACACCAAGGTGGCCTCTCAGAGCGCACGAATCGCCGTTGTCAACTGAGCAAAGTGTCTTTTTTTGTGTCTGGTTCTTGGAAGGTGTCATACAACCAGCCACTTTGTGGAGCAATGGCGCTGGTATGCGACTCAGAGAACTCCGGTAATACTGATCGGAACGGGGATTTTTTTTTTTTTTAATGTGCGCAAGAGAAGAAAAATTAAAAACAGATATCGTGTTCTGATGCGAGTAATGTTGTGGGTCTGGGTAAATGACTACCCAAGTGTTCTACAATAACTCCTTTAATCATCAAAAAAAAAAGAAGAAAAAAATACGCTCGCTCTTTTTGTGCGTGATGTCTAGACAGAGACATTCCAAAAAGTTTAAGCAGCGATTTTTTTTTTTTTTGAAGCCTATATTGACGCTTTTTGGGACGTGTAAAATGAGAGCCACAAGTGCTGACCTTCCCGTTTGCTTTACTTGTCTGTTTTCGTGATAACGTACACCAGTAGCTTGGGTCTACTGCGTGGTATGAGAGTTGCTATATATTGAGTCTAGACCTGCGCACTTTTTATTGTGCCGTCATTATTATGTTATAAATACTTTTGAACCAAAAATAGATTAGCGACAATATAATATTGTATTACTTACTGCTAATCTATTGTTTAGGTTTCAACATTGCATTATAGTTACTTACATTTTTTAATTGTTCTACATTACCAAAACACGAACCACTGTGGTATTTTACTTTATTTCAGTGTGTCTCGCTTATCATTATTTTATTAGTTAAGTTTCGTATTGCTCACGTTGTATATGTGATCCGCCATTTATTCCTCATTATTCATTAGCTTTACTGTTAATCGCGGAATCTCTGAAAGTTTCATCACAAAATTTTAAACTTGCGTTTGTATATACCTTATATGAATAGCACTATATGTAAGAACAAAAATAGATTTGACTTGGACTTTATTTTCGTCCTTACCCACATCTGCATTGTTTGCTGTTGTTTCACGTTTTCACTCGTGAACAGACTTGGGAAGGAATCCGTTGAATTGCCACGTTACTTTTTTTTGAAAGTAATTTGTAATGTAATTTCGTTACGAAATATCGGTAACGGATTACTGTAATTAGTCCTTACTTTTTTTAAAGATATGAGCATAATACAGTAACTGGAGCAATACGAGCAGAACATTCAGCAGCATAAAAAGAGCAGGTTCAACAAAATAGAAAGCATCAGGAAGGGTAGAATAGCCTAAAAGAAAGCACTATTTTTTTGTATGACCGATCACTAGAACGACTAGAAAAAGGTCAAGGCATGTACGTACAAATATACGAAAGACAAAGATCAAGTAAGACAGCGCCGAGTAGGCTCTCCGTCGCCTTCCATCGTTTTGTTCGTCTTCTCCCGGGCAGGAGAAAGCTCTTCGTGTTTATTTGTTTTTGTCTTTTATACCATTTCACCCTTTCCAACTTCTTCGACGCCTCCCGCCACTTACACTGACATCAAACGCGGGTCCGTAGCCGCTTCGATTCGCGGGTTCACAAATCGCGTAACACACGATGTAGCCTCGCGCGAGAGGGTCGAATTATCTTTGTCTTTGACGGGCGCTACTGCATTCTAGCACGCTCTTGAGGCACGCCTGAAAGCGCCCGGCGCGATGGTAAAAGCATCGTCTTCGAGGTTAAGGACGATACTGCTTTTGGTTTGAGACCGATGGCCACCGCTTCTCTCGCTCTCTATGCCCTCCCCTCCCCTGGCCTCCACAAGATTGGTATAAAAGTGAGAACCGATGAACAATTGATAACCCGTAACCGTTACTTTTTCTCTGACAGGTCGAGTTTTCTGTCATGGCGTGTCCGTCGACTCCATGGCCGTCCCTTAATGAGATGTTCAAAATCCAGTGCATAATTTGCTTGCCAAAAAACACACACATTGTCATCAGCAAGAACAACAAACTCTAATCTACGGAAACACATCAAGGTAAGCTGGGACACCTGCATTCTGCATTGGCTATACAATGTAAGGTTAGAACCAAGTTTTTCTTTTCTTGTGAATAACAGGCTAAACACACGAGTCAAAAGGGAGCTTTCGTAGATCGCTTCTTTAGCTCCGAATCTCGTAGCGGAGGTAGACGCTGCTACTGAGCATGCGCACCGCTAGCTTTCCCTGCACAATTCCAGGGATCATTTCCGGAGGCCGTAAGCTAGCGGGATGGCGGGTATGGTTGCAGCTTTCGGTGCCTTGTCAGCTTACAGGTGAACGGAGTGTACTCACACTCTTTCTCTTAAATACAATATTTTATTTTACAAGGACTAACATAATACGGGCGTATGAGGAATGAAAAGTAGTGTTGCAGAACATTTTTGAAAAATATCAAAATTGTTTCTATTGTTTTCTGGGTGAGTGTACGGAAAAAGAAACGTGAAAGTAATTTGTAACGTAACAAGTAAAGTAATCCGTTACTTTTCAGTGGAAGTAATTTGTAACAGTAATCTATTACATTTGAGGCTCGGTAATTTGTAATTGTAATCCGTTACATTTTTCAAGTAACGAGCACAAGTCTGCTCGTGAACAGTGAAGACGGCTGACCAGGTATCGTTAAATGGAGCTTATAGGCATTTTGCCCTCTCGCCTAAGACAGTGTGCACCGAGCACCCCTAGAGAGCGAGGCCATAGCGCAGACTTTTCGATGTCGTCTAAAGGCAGCGTTATACGAGTTCCTCCAAAACAGGGACGAAAGCACGTTCCTCCATCCTTCTCAATCTTGGAACGAGTTCCCGTTACAAGTTCCAGCGGTTCGAAAGGAACGCGCTCCCCTTAAATTTCGAAGATTTGAACGCGTCGTTAAATTAACGTAATATTTACGCGTTTTAATGAAATATTCCGCCGGATAATACGTACAAAAAAGATAAAACGAGCGGGTGAAAATATCCACATCGAAATACGCATCGTGTCGCCACGATAAGAATTGTTTCTTCTTCTTTGCTTTCGACTATCTCTCGGACACTTCCCCATCCCTCGAAGTCAGAGGTTGAAATAGTCAACAATAAAAATCCTTAGTGTTCGATTCAATCCGGTAAAATTGCCGATATATAGAAAGAAATAATAATTAAAAGACACTTTCAGCTTTTCCACTCTGGTGAAGAAGGAAGACCAGTGAAGCTGTACTATGGTGGGAATGAAGTAATATCCGGCCGCAAGTCGGCAAGCCAGAGTGGAAAGGCTGGAAAATGGTTGCCGCCATCTATGAGCGAGGCCGGCAAGCCGGTTGTCTGGTCGCCGTCGTCGCTTATAGATGGCGGTAGCTGTCCAGAGTTTCGTGTCATTATTTGTTTGCTGACGGACACGATACTGGGGGAATAACCCTTTAACAACTCCGCGGTAAAAAAAAAAAAATAACGCCGTTTTTTTAGTTGTTTTGTTGAAAACGTAACCAGATTCTGTTGCAGGTCTTAGTCGAATATACTGCAGTAGGGTTTGAGTCTGTGCACGGCGCTCGTCGCCTTTGTTGATTATTTTCTTTGTCATGACCGACTAATTTGATCACAAACGGGAAAAACAAACAGGGTCATAGCGAACTCAGAAAGGCAACGAGTGCCGAGACGATACACTATTTGGCGTTGCTTGAATGCCACCATCGGATCGTAGCGCTGGACAAAGCGAAACGGGGTATAGGATATGTGTTGCTACACTCCAAGGATTCCCGCCCATCTCCCGCACTCGTTGAAAACCACTCACTGCGATCTGTAGGGCAGCACTGCGAAGGACGAGTCCGCGAATCTGTTTATGGCCTACGCTGCGGCACGAGGCTACGACGTACACGCGAGTATAGCGTTCGTGCATCAGCTCGTATTGGTGACGTGCGCGACCGAAAGCGTCGCTGTGGTCGGCCTTCCACGATTGGCCAGTGGTGACTATGACGTCAGAAAATGATTTATGCATCGACGGAAAGAAGAGGAGATGAGAGGAACTTCAATTTTGACGGTGTTGGCAGTGTTCCTTTGAGAGCGCAACGATTTCAAGCTTTCACCATGCTATTTACAAACACCATCGAGACTTGTGGCTTGCAAGGTAATGACGTCACGAGAGGGAACCATTAGAGAGGCGCCACCAAAACATCTCGCCGCTAGTAACCACGGGTTTCAGGCCTCAACATCAGCCACTTGATTCGCAGATCGCTCGGTGCTCGAGGTTCTGCGCGAGACAGTGGGCGCACTGGCAGTTGTGATAGTTACGCATCTTTACAAAAAACGACAGCAAAAGACAGCCAAACTCCGAACGATCGCTACATCGTGCCATCATAAACGTGAACTGCAATCACCGAGAGCGCGAGAGACACGGGGCGTCACCCACGTTTTCGTGTTTCACGGTGCCCCGTGAATCTTCGGCTTTTTTACCGGCGAACTCCGCGCTCTTAATGACTACAATAATAAAATAATTGAGAGTCACAACACCTTGCATTTCTTAAACTTTCCGTGGCTATAAAGTTTATTAACTTTACGCGCATCAGCAAAAAAATATATATATTTTTTTCAGTGTATATCTTGGGGACTATACGTGTTAAAAGTAAAACTTTTATCCGATGATGACTCTCCACAGGCGCGGACTATACGAGGATTTCTTTTTTCTAGATCGTTCACTGTGACGAGTCATGAAGAATTTTATGAATAACGGAGTATATTAATGTTAATTTATGTATGATTCGAGCTTCTCTGCGAGCTAATACAGCGGGCATTTGTCGAAGTATGCTGTGTGTGATAATTCTCACGTTAGGACTAGGCACTGGGTGTGGACTATGCACCGGGTGCGGAGTCCCGAAGATACGGTAATAACCTCTGACGATGCGCTATATGTTTGCTGTGACCGATATTTAGACTTATTTTAGTCTCCGCGTCATCACCGTAAATATGGAACTCCTTAAATTTGAAGTCAACATCGCAACATTTACGAGTACCCGTTAAACTTTGCTTTCTTCGATCGAAATGACGCTGTAATAAAGAATGCTATAAAACATTCAGCATCAATTTTCCGGATTACCTTAGCGTATTTTTTTATGCGACGACTAGACCCTAGTATTGCATCTAGCGCATTTTTTACTGACTCTCATAAGATGGGAGTAACGGCAAGCCATTTGGCGTACGAATAACTGCGGCATGTCAACAAATATTATTTGATTAAAGGCATCAATAATGCGAGCGTGCATTTTCGCGATGGAGTCTACACGACGCATCTATCGAAGCGCGCATCAAGACATTGACGTCACGAGGGAAGATATCGCGGTTCTTTATTACTCGCATTCGGAGCAGGATCGAAAATGGCCCGACTTCCACGATAAATTGTCTTACGCCATTAGAATAATAAAAAATAATAATGCGAGACATAAACGTACGAGTCGTGCGATTAAAGTTTCCTTCATAAAATAAGATGATGACCTACGAAATAAACTCATCAGAAGGATTTGAGAAATGCAACAAATCTACGTTCCATCTCGTCATTGAAACATTTGTGCAAAGTCCTTCGTTGTCAGTCTCACACTAACTTTCCATTAACACCAAGTCGCGAGTGTGATTCAACACTGACTTAGAAAGAGAGGGGGAAAGAATGGAAGTAGTAAATATCCACTTTTTAAATTATTTGATAAATAAACCTTATCTGAACCGATCGAAGAACCTGATGTTTGTGCAAATAAGTGTAATTACACTTCTTTGCGCTCCGTTTGAGTACTTCTTCCTGTCCGTGTCTTTTTGCGCTGTTTTACCCTTTTAAAGTGTAATTAATTGCGCGGAATGAACCTGCTCTTTGTTTTTTCTGCGTTTAGCCGGGAGCGTTTCTTTCTTGAGGAATGTTGCAACCGTCGTTGAATTAGGAGTCATTGAAGCTTTCGTCCCACAACAACACACACACAAAAAGCGGGGCTTTGATAAAAAGTTGGAAGCCAGCACATGAGGGTCACCGAGCCCGTTGCCCACGGCAGTAAGCCGCTACAAAACTGCGCTGATTCGGGGCTTGGCCCCGGGAAGAAGAGCCGAACGACCGACGCCAGAAGGTCGACAATGCCCGAATGCAGGGAGAGAGACCTACTTAGCCTCTGTTGCCTCCAAAGACGGGCACAAAGCGGACGGCTACCTGCAATGGCGGGAGGGGATCTCCCTCTTCCCGAGGTCGGGACACCGTGCAGAATGGAACCGCAGAGGCGCAAAGTCCGCTGGGTGCCCGACATCCCATCGGCGGGGCATCGAGAATAGGAAGATTCTTCGTGGACACAATGGGGGAAAAGGCCTATTCCCGGAGGACGGCTCATGTAGATGGGGAGAGATACCTTTCCCGCGGCGGGGGCTGCATCAAAGGAGCGGGGCCAGGTGCGCAGTTCCGCTCCGGGGACCTTTCGGGCGCGTGTTGGGCGCCGCCCGTCCCCGCTTGCCTCCTTTTGGCGCGGCCCTCTTTTGAGGTTTGGGACGGGGCTGACTTGTCCGTCGGCGTGGCGTCCGCCCGGGTTCGAACTGAGCAGTCCCATTACTCGCTGCGTTTGGAGCTGAAAGGCTGAGCTGAAAGGCCCAGTTAGCACAAATGAATCCCGGTTCGTCTCGCCGCTCGTCTTCGGGATGCGCACTTCGGGGGTCGTTGGGTCGGATGGGGGCTTCAAAAGGTGCATGGGAAACCTTCCCGGGAGGGTGCACGCGCTAGCAGATGCTCTTTTCGGGGTATGAGTAGGAAATATGTCCAGGGACTCGCTCGCGACCTTACACGAAACATCGACCTTCCGTCCCTCCCTTTTAGCGCAACGACGGGCAAGGAAAGGAGAAAAGATAGCCGCCATTCATGTCGCAAGTCGGATTTAAAAAGACTGCAGTCGGAACGACTCGCGAGACCACTTTCAGTTCTGCTGTTGTTTTTGTTGTTTTTAACTTCTTTGTATTTTTACGAAATGAAGCGCAATTTGCTGGGTTAATCGAGTCCAATTAACATTTTTCGAAGCAAGAAACATACGCTGCTGATGAAGGGACAGAGTCAATAATAAAGAGCAGTTGAAGCGGAAGTATCTAAAAAAAAGAACGCCTAGAGGCTTCAAAGTTCCAACTGACGTATCGCTTTGTTATTGAGCTCGTTATGGGCCATGAAGAAGCAGTTCCCCAGAAAACGGCAGCTGAGGGCCCCAGAAGAACTATTTTCAAACGAAACCAGTTAAGATTGCCGGCGTGAACTGAGACATCCGCTGCAACGTCAGTGAACGAAAACTATGTTAGACTGAACAAAATGTTAGGGCGCGAACGAGCTGGTGGTGGTTAAACATTTGACTAAAGCCCCGAGACTGAGACGAGAATTCAGTCAAACACAAAGTTCCAAACACAGCTGAAATTTATTCGACAGCGAAAGGGCTTATACAGGCGTCAAATTCTACACAAAACACTAGAGACAGAGAGAGAGAGAGAGAGAAATTGGGAATCCCGTGTTTGTGTTTGTCCGTCCCTTGTCGTCTCAGTCTCGGGGTTTTTAGTCAAATGTTAAACTCAAGTCGTGCGGAAAGTTACTACCGAACCCGCCTCAAACATACAAATAAAGACAGGAAGGACAACTTCACGTATTGCGCCGAAGAAGGGTTCGAGACCGCGAGAAAGCTACTCGGTCAACATCGAGAAGGCAATTGGTCCGCACGATCCGTGGGCGGGAGCCGGCCTCCCCAAAGGACGTACCCATCACGGCGGTCTCCCCAGAGCGCACTCAGAGGAATTAGTCGAACGGCCGTCGAGCAGCAAGTCAACCTCTTCCGATCGAGTGAATAGGCAAAATGGCGCCGGGAATAAACAAACGCCGCCGACGTCCAAACGGCCGATTCCGCGATGGACCTCTCTGGGCTTTGTTTGAGCAACCGGTCGACTCCATTCCGAAGACAGGTAACGTCGACTTGGTCTCCGCTTGGGCCTCGCATCGATTCGTTGCCATCCGACACGGCGTGAGCTCCTGAAGGCCAAAGACCTCGCAAAAGGAGAATGTGCTTTCCCAGAAGAGGTCATTTAGCAGATTGGACCTCTTTGGGCTGCGGCAACGTCGGGCGCTCGCGCTGTCTTGTGTCTGATCGCTTAGATTCGAATCAGTGGTTTTACGGGCTAACAAACTGCCGTGTTCATTTACGAAAGAATTGATTATTTTAACCATACGTAATAAGAAGGAAGCTGGTGACACTTATTTAACAAGTGAGACTGAGGGGTGGCACTGCACGTTCTTGGGTTTTAAAGTTGGTTACCCTATTTGCAGCGTTAGTTTCACTCTACGTGCATGGAAACTTAGTGACTAAAAATTCAGATCCGTCACTCATGGTCATCATAAATACAGTAATTGCAACAACGAGACCTTTTCATTTTTTAATGCAAGTGCGACAGGCTTGCGGATTCCGATTTTGGCGATTGCGAAGTACCCGTGACGACTATCTCAAAGCGTCATAGAATATTCGCAACACCACGGATAAACTCAGATGCGTCTCTGCATTTCTCCCAAAGATTTGCATTCATAGCACATCATCAAATGATGGCTGTCGTGTGTTCGACTCGTCAGTGCGTTTGTGTCGTTCCCTAAGCAAGCCCAGATTTCGGTACGCTTTACTGTGTGTAACCTCCTACAGCTCGCTCGCACACTAACCTTTGGTATGTTGGAATGTTTGTTTATACCTGGTTCTTTATATCTCTTTCCCAGAAACACTCTGTGACAGATAGATATAAAGGCAACCTACAGAGGCGTCGCAGAAACACGCATTTGTTTCTTAGTATACCGCAAAGGCAGGAGCGCGTAGTTTTGACTGGGGCTGTGCGCAGGGCCGGATTAGGTACGGGCTAGGGGCCTGCAGCCCAGGGCCCCCGACTCTCTGAGGCCCCCATGCGCAGCTCGTAGAAAAAAGAACCTAAGAATTTTTCGGAAAGCGATGTTGCTTTGCGCAGCATTCGAAAAGAGGGATATACAAAGATAATGGCCATGTCAACGAAGCAAAACGCGCGCTTCGCGTAGCACTCCTATCCCAGTACAAATCCGGCCATTTGGGCAGGTGACACGGTCCCTTGGCGTGCTTGTCCAAAGAAAGCGGCTTCGAGCAAACGAAGAAAACAAGCGAGGGGCCCCACGATCTGGGGTTTTTCGCTCCTCTTTTTTTTTCCTTTTTTTTTGTCAGGAAGGGAATTGTCATAAACACCTCCCCCTTCACCCTACTCGGGCTCGTGTCTCGTGCGCGCAAACATGTGTTTTTGAGCAGCGCTTACGCTTTCAAGTGCGGCCTTCAACGCTGCTGGGGAAGGGAACAAAGCTGCATACCGCCTCCCGCGGTGGTCTTGCCGGAGTGCTCCCTAGTTGAAACCAGACGGGAATAGGTAATTTTTTTGTGTTTTGAGGGCTACTTTCTATTGAGTTGAAAAATAAAGGAAACTGCAGTATTTCCCAGGTTCATTGCACTTAACCAGACATCATCATCATCATCATCATCGTCGCCTTCATCATCATCATTAGGGCCCCTGAAGTGTCCTTAGCCCAGGGCCCCAAATGCCTTAATCGGGGCTCTGGCTGTGCGACCGTTCTTGAAACCGACACTCCATCAAGCGCAAGGAGCTTGTAGCCTTTGCGGCCCTGTCGAGGTGAGATGATGTGCGTTCTCGTCGTGTACTTTCACCTAAACACTGCCGCACGCGCAAAGTATCTGCTCGAGGAGCTCAGGCGCAAAAACCAGTTCCAATTTCGCCAGACTAATGGCGGTTATGAAACTTTATTTCATCGGGCACCGTCACTCTCGTACGTCAATCAGAAATCAGAATTGGCTGTTGGATCACCTCATAATTCTTACTTGATTTGTCTCAGTGTTGATAGCGTGAACATAAGAACTGACCACTACAAAGCGGCGACCCATAAGCGCCTTAATTAAATTTCAGCTATCAGAAGGCATCTGAGTCAAACTTGCCTGAAAAGCTCGAATGGAGCACCTTCCGAAATAAGCGATTGCGTAGCCCTTCTATCTATTTCGTGGGTCGGGTTGTATAATAACGCCTCGAACGTACAAGCTTCATACAGTATATCCTCCGCTTGGCAGTATCTTCAACTTCTTCCTTCATCAGCGTCAAGAAGACCGCCATTACTTTGGCAGAGACGCCATACACTGGGAGGATGATAGTGATCAAAGTTGCAACACTGAATTTCGCAAAAGGATCTATTGGCCGGGAGATTTGACTGCCACGCTTGTTGTGCTGAACATCGGTACTACGCACGTTTTTTACCTGAGCGAAGCCCCAGGAAAAGGTTTTTGAACGTTTGTTTATTCCGCGATATCTCATGCTGTGAAATACACTTTCAGCACTAGGCGCTTCCAGTGTTTTCGTTTTACTGGTCCACTAGGTGGGTGCTTGGCCTTCACCTGCTAAAGCCCCTTTAAGGCCTGTTCACAATGTAGCTGAGTGCTACAAGCGTAGCGCTGACCTCGCGCTAATGCGCGTGCTGGCAAAGACGTTCACCGGCTTTGTATCGCACCGTGAGTACTGTTGTGTCATGGCAGAGGATAAGTAGCGGACGACACGTGAAGCGCTACATTGAGCGCTTCGCTGGATGTCGTGAACCGGCCTTTATGTTTCAAAAGTAGCTCAAGGTGCGTCGATGCACGAGACACGTGCAATGTGCAGTCCTTGGGAAGATCACAGCGGCACAGCGCAGCACTGAGCTAGATATCAGACGCCATGTTCTTCCCAGAAGTGTCGCGCGGCACGTGTCTCGAGCATTTCCACCACAATGAATGGCGCCACTTTTTCCAGGATAGAGGGGCTTTACCACCTGCTGTGTGGGCACGAGAGAATTGCCACGAGGCACGTAGGAAACCACGGACAAACAAAAGCACGAGTGCACACTGCTTGCTATGGCACTCAGAGGACGAATGGCATTTCCTTTAAATATACTTTAAACGAAGTATGGCTTCTTTTGGAATAGCAGGGGTTGTCGCTAAGGCAGGGCGACGCATTTACTTTCGATTGTCTTTTTGGTACGTCTCATTAAGTTTTGATGGGCATTAGCCAAAATGCCATCGAAGTAAGCCAGTGCCGGACAACGGAAGACGGCTCCTCACTCGTCGTTGATAGGGCATTGATGCAACGCGAAAGATGTGGTACTTTGGCATGTATTTCTATTCAATAGTTTCTCACTGTGTAAACATGTATACAACTCATTTACCCACCACTAGTGTTAATGTTGCTTACTAAAAAAAAAGGGAAAAAAGAATCTAATAATTTGTGTTGTAAGTGACAATAACGCGTCTTCCGCCTTAACGCCTTCGACGCGAGAAGCGCAGTGAGCTGTTAAAAGTCTGGACATCATCTCAAGTCATTACCCGCGGGCCGCGCCTGCCAGCTGCATGCTCCCGGGCGTTAGCTTCCTCGCACGGCTCCGGTGCCTTACCGCGCAGCCGAGCATCGTGTGAGGCGCAAATTGAGAGGCCTTTTATCTCGTCCATTCAAAGGGTTCTTCCCTTGTACCCCGCTCGCGACTCACAAAAGCAGGAGGCGGCCGATAACACGTGCCTCGACTGCGGAGATGCGGCCGAGGCCGAGGATTAATCAGCCGCCGTCGTGTTTACAACGGCGGGAATCCCCTGCACCCCTCCACCGCCCCGACGTTCGCTCCCTCGGCGCCCGCGAGATGGCGCCACCCCCACTGGGATTTTCGACCACTATTCGCGGCGCGTTCGCTTTCTGCCGGGTTGGGGATGCGGCGTACTTCGGCGTCACCTGCTAGCTACACCCTGACCCAATCAGTTTCGCACTGGTCATTTGTTGAATATAACAATAGCTGGCGTTCGGTTGGCATCCATCTGTTTTGCTTCTTTACCCCATCTGTACTTCCCATCTCCACGTTGGCCATCAGTTATTTACCGGAAAACAAAAAGGAACGAGATAGAACGCTTTTTCTTGAGACCGGGTGTCGAGTATCATATGTTTTAGATCGTGTTACACGATACAACACTTACTTCAATTTCGTTCCTAAATTACCCGTAGACGGCGCAACACCGTTAGCACGAACGTGCCCTCGACGCTTTCCTCGTATTTTACGCCTACAAAGTACTTGCGAGTCGCGAAATGAAAACTTTTACCACCTCGGATGTGCACATTATACCAGATTAGTAGATTCGTTCCGACCGATCCAATTGCTCGTGCCGATTTTGTCTTTCTTTGTTGTTGCTCGTTAAGAGTGCGGAGCAGGGCTGGGCGAACAGCGGTTCCCAATGGAAGCACCGCATCATTTATAGCTTTCACAGTGCTGGGAAAACCGACGACAGAGGGCTCCGAGTGTTCAAGCTAAGAATGACTCTGCGCTATTCCATTCGAACGGATATACGGCTAGAAATTGAGGGAGAGGAGGAGATGAGAGCGCGGGAATGTCGGGACACCAAGCTCTGGTTCGAATGATTAGTGGGTAGAAGGCTGAGCTGCCATTGTTTCTAGTCACGGTTCGAACGCGTTCGGACGCGTTCCAAGATTGAGTAGAACCAAGGACAGTTAGATTTTGCGTCTACGCACTAATCATGCCAACCAGAGCTCGGTGACGCGCGGCGCGTCGCCATCGTCGTGGGAGCGACGTCCTGCGAAACTAACGCTTTCGTTTCGAAAGAGAACCGTCAAGAAAGTCTCGCAGTATCCCTCCCATACCGGGGCGTCTTCTAAGACGAGGATCTAGCGAAACGAAAGCCTCGTGTGCCATCTGCCACCGTCCCTGCACGAGCGCCTCGAAGAACAAATTGTGAGCACCGCTCAGGGGATGCGGCTACAAAGTTTCCATCGTCATGAAAGACTTGCCTGCCATAAAAGGCCGACGCTTGCCTAGGGACACGCCATTTTTTAAAGCACACAGACAACTTGGCTTGGTTTCGAAGGGGACCCGGCCGGGAGGTGCATTGTCCATCGTCCTACCCGTCCGGTGCCCGTGGGTGCTCCACGTAACAAATACTGCCCCCCCCCCCCCTTTTCTTTCTCTCTCCCTCCTCTCTCTCTCTCTAAAAGAAATAATAAAAATAAAAGAGGGTCAGGCACTTTTTTGGTGTGTTCTGTTTTCGAAAATGTTTTAAACGCAGGTCAAGAAGAGAAGAGGGGGCGGTGAAACCTCCAGCCCCATGTTTCCTTAAAAAGAAGAAAACAACCGACATGCCCTGATACTGTACACGAGGCCCGGAAGACGGGTTCCTGGACCGCCAACGTGGTCGTCATTCGTGTTCACGAGCCCGAACAAAGTTTCGCGTGTATAGTTTTCGACGAGGGGCCCCGGCCGTGAGCCAAAATGGGCGGCCGTCCGAAAGAAAACAGAAAAGAAACTTGTCGCATATTTCATTTATTTTATTCGTGTACGCTCGCTCACGTCATTGTGCAAACACACACCAGGATAAAAAGAAACATGTGGATTTAAAAAATGCAAAAATGCAAAAAAAAGAAGGCAGGAAGTATAGTTGCATCTGGGGGATCCTCCATAGCTGTCGAACGAAGCATGCAAAATGGCCAGATGTTTGGCGTATCGGGTCTGCTTGTTCGAACCGCTACACACGGGACACAAAGGAGCGACGTGGAACAAAAAAACACAAAAAAAAACTCGTGTCACAAAAGCGATCTGGCCAGTGGAGGGCTTCATGGTGGTTAAACTCCCTTTGTGCCCCTTTTCGGCGCATCACTCGTCGTCGCTTCATTCTTATTTATTTATTTATATTGTCTCCGGTTCTTCTATAGCGGGCGAAACTATACAACGCACGAGTGTCTGCGTGCGAGATATGAAATCTGACGGCGCGGTTGACGCGACAGGGAGTCGCTTGACGCACCGCGGGGCGAGAGGTTTCGCCGGCGGCACGTCGTCGCAGCACGTCTCGCGCTGCTGACAACCGCGTGAAACATCTAGAAAATATGGCGGTGAAGTATAGTAACAAACCTCACGCGCTATCTGACCTACATCTTGCTCCTTTGGGGCTCCGCGATGCTCCTCCGATATCGCACATCCGAGCGTCCGTCTTCCAACCGAATCGACCTTCGAGCACTCGATGCCTCCGACAGGGGGAGTTCGATCGACATCTGCACGACTGCAGCCGGAACTTTTGCGACTCGAAAACACGTCGATTTCGAGCCTTCGATGGGTTATGAAATTGAAAAGGCGGCAAAAATTAGCAAAGACGCCTGGGGTGAAATGCGTTTTACTTGTGATTTTCTTTTGGTGAGTTTAGACCCGTATACAGAAATGGCATGCAGAGAAAATGCGTTTTATGTTCAGTAATATAACGTAAAAAGTATCAGAATTAAGTAACACTAGATACTGACATATACCGGGTGTTCCATGTTAATTCGAACAGATTTATTACAAAACTTTCGTAAAAGATGCACTAATACGGTTTGTGCAGGTGAGTTACGCGCCCAGGGGGACATTATGTGGGTGGCTAACCTTTGCGATAAGTCGGATAATTAACTAAGCTTCCTTAAATAACTTTATAATTAGTAAAAATAATCATATGGTTTCAATTAGAAACATGCTGAGCATAATTGAAAACCACTATATCAGTCAATTTTAGAACGACTTGAAGCTTGTGAGAAACTCGGGGCGCACCAAAGTCACCACTCGTGAAGCAGGCGCAAAGCTAGCAATGGCGGAACGCGATGATAATCTAATCATCCGCGTTTTGGCACTGCTAGCGTAACGACAACATTAAAAGTGAATGTCGGTTGGCATGCTGCTTTGCATGTTGAAATAGCCGCAGTTTGCACAGCCAGTGAACCCAGTGAAGGCTTTATTTGAGCTTGATGTACGCTTGACAGATGTCCGAAGGCTTTGATTTCAGACAGACCATGTGTTCCCCTTCCTTTCGTTCCTTTTCCTCGGCGCCCGTTTTAGCCTCGAGCGACTAAAAATGTCCTTACTATGGATACCGACTTGATACGTCATTACGAGCTACGTATAAAGATATATGAGTGACTTGCCTTTACTAGTTTCGTTTTTTATACTTTTTAATAGCTCCAAGGCCAGACTTCGCGAGGTTAGACTGCTTTTCCACTACCGCCATACCGGGGCTCACGGACTAATAAACAAAAAATAATGTAATAAAAGAAATTTGGAAAGTGCGTGAAACAGCCGTGCGCTGGAAACCGGCTGAAATGATCCGTCAACCTTCGTAACATTCTCCTTAGTCCAATTGTTGTTTCGTTCCCGTCCTTCTTTGGACACGACGACTCGAAAATCTGGTTTAAAAGGGAAACGGCGGACCCGGCAGCGGTGCACGCTTCGCCCGGCGTTCTCCGCGCACCGTGAGGTGCGAAACACCGGAACGGAAAGAAAAAAGGACCCAAGGCTGGGTGGAAAGGCAGCCGCGTGCACTGGCAGCGGGCCGCGCGTATCTCTCCGGAAACCGAGGGAGAAGGCGAAGAACGCCTGTCCGAGACGCCGCATGAAGGATCACGCATTTGGCCGCCGTCGCCCATGCGGCGGCAGTCGCCCGGAGATACGGGCGGGGCCCTTGGCACGGTACGCTCACGGCGGCCGGCGATGGGACACCGGTGCTCGCGCCTCGAAACAAAGGACTCGCCGGAGCCGATAAGAGACTCGCCACAAAGAACCCCCGTGCATCCATCACCGGGCGGCCGCTGCGCCGAGAAAGCAGCTCTTGGACCTGCCAAATAACCCCGCGCGGCTTGGCTAGAAATCGAGCGGCGAGGTAAACGAGAAAGAAGTATATTGCTACAGGAAGTGCCGCAGCGGTACTGAACTGCTGCGTGGCGGACGTTCAACCGGCGATTACATTGTGTCACCTGCAGTAGCGTGGGCGGTGTCTAGTGGCCCGTAATGGATCCGCATCGGAACGTGTGGTTGAATGCACTCTGGGCACACTTTCGAAATAGATAGATTTTTTCCGAAGGCTCGGGGGCTCGGAAGTATGCTGTTGGGGCGACTTCTATTTGTACGATACACTGCTTTTTGATGCTCAAGGTCGTTGGATACAGAAACACTACGATTGAAGTCTGAATTAAATAGCCGCTTCACTGGGTAGTATAAGGCAGGCACGTAGCCAGGATTTTGTTTCGGGGGGGGGGGGGGGGGGGGGGCTCGCCCATGATAAAATGCTGTATGAGGGGGAGGGGGAGAGGCGGTCCCAGCAAAATGGAAGATTTCGGGGTGGGCCCGGGCCCCATGCCCCCCCCTGAACGTGCCTGGTAAGGCCGTATCGCGGAAACTTGATATCGCATATTTCAAGTACTGTATTTTGTTGTATTCGTTGTAGTTCAACTCGAGTCTGTTTTAGAACTGTTTCTAGGTAGAGCTGCTTCTATCAGCGAAACATGACTTTAATCCTAGCTGGTCAGAAGTCGAGCCGCGAACCACATTTGATGTTATCCGTCTCCGTTTGATGGGGTCCGACCACGTTTGATGTGGAACTTCGTTGAACGTTCAGCTTCGTAATATTAGTCTTTGCAAAACTTTTTTTTGTCAAAAGACGCATAGTTGGTGCCACCATTACAAAGAAAGCTATTTAACCGCTCACCGTCCTGATTCTCTCTATATTTTGTTTGTATTCTGGAGCGTAAAAATTGAAAGTACAATCTCCATTACTTGAGACAGCACGGCTTCAAAACTCTAGTTCGTCGCTGTTTGTTTGTTTTTCTACTTTTTGGCATTTATAATAGTTCATGTACTTGCTAGCCACGAACATTGACACCGCGATGGCTGTGCTCACGTGTAGCTTTTCACAGAGAGTTGAGGGTCAGCTGCAGCTAAATAATAGAGGATCGCCTTGTCTAGCTCAGTCTTGTCGACCCATGTAGAGGACTAGTCGCTGGAGCCTAAAATAAACAACATTCTGAGGTCGCTCCCGGATTAGTGGCCAAACCAGACGTTAAACCGGACTCGCGGTAGACCACCTACGCGGGTGACTGTAGTGACCGAACGACTCTATGTACCTCAAAGTATAAATAGCCCGTTTTAGCGCGAGTGCCTTCGAAACGTCCGGACAACGGTGCTCCCCAGACTCATGCGGGTAAAAGGAAAGAAACAAGACAAAAGAAAAAGAGAATATCTTGGAAATGCACAGAGCGTCGTTCGTGTCTAGTTTCTTTTAGAGCGTGCCTGGTTGAACAACACTGTACCTGTCGAATAATATTCGTGCGTCTGTAACTTCTCGGACTGGTTTCTTTTTTATTGTTATTTTCGCGTGTACTTCGTGCTACTTACGCGCACGTCGAGGAAAGCGGGGACCACCCCGAAGTGAGCCCCGTGTCATTTCTCGGCTACGAAGAACAAAAAAAAAAAAGATATGCAAGGACTCATGCCCAGCCCTAGTGATAGATATCCGCTTCGCCGATGCCCTGCCAAACCGTCGTTGACGGCAACGATGGTGCAGCGTCGAGTCGACACGGTCCCAGGAAGAGCGAAGAGCACGTTTCTCGTCCACCACGTAAAAAAAATCGCGGACCTTTCTTTTAACCAATACAAAAGTAAATCTCGGTATTTGTTCTATTTTTTTTTTTCGCGTTCTCTTCATGATTCGCGGTTGGTTTGTAGCGTTCCCCTCCAGAGACATGGCGGCTGCTTCTGTTTGCAAGGAGCACGGACGTCGTGTTCCTCCTGACAGCGGACTCTCCTAATAACGAGAGTCGATGTCAGGCCTTGAGACAACCTGCACGAGATTCGTGCCTCCGGGAGCCCATAGGAAAAGGCGTCGCTCTTTGCTTTTGGGTTCAGCGACTGATGTGGTCGGTCTCTGTCTCTGCCCTGGAGATCAGCGCGGCAACACTTAAAAACAAAATATTTTTTTCTTGTACAGTTGTGCTATTTATATGTGCTGGATTGTCCTAGTAAAATTGCCATCTGTTCTAATTTTAAAAAGAAGCCCGCGAATCAGTTCGGCCGGGAACAAACCGACAAAATGCGGTTACTCTGGCTTCAGAAAGGGGCTTGTGCATATTCTTTGTTTTAAAAGACAAGCTCGTGCGTTCAATGGCGCATTTTCGTAAAGAATGGTTCGGTACATATAGTTCTTGAAATTACTCTATGTCTTGGGCGCGAAACAATACTATGAACATCGAGGCAAACGTAATTCCCGAACATTTAAGAAAAAAAGTTAGGTGTAGCTAATGACAAGCTCTACGAGTTGAGTGCCGTACTAAGACGTTAGCGTTCATCACTACAAAGTCTTCTAAGTATAGGAAGTTGTTCTTGTTTTTTATATGTTCTCTCAATTAATCTGTGTGCACAAAGAACAGTGCACTTACAAAATCGGAACTTCAGCCATGATAGCCACTCAGGCAAATTGTCGCACTACGCTTGAGCTCATGATTAAGGTGTAAGTTGATAATAGCTGGAGCATAAATCGATATACCTCCTGCCATTTAATATACGAAAGGTAGTAACTCGCGTTAAGCGCCCATATTTTTTGTATAATGGAAAGCCACCAACGTAAGTCATACCACCTAACAGGATTTTAATGTCGTCTTCGAAATTAAGAACATGCCAGCTGAGCGACTGTATACGCAATTCTTTTTTTTTATTGCGTTAGCATTAGAACGTTCGTTTTGATGAAAACCCGGCGGTGTCTTTTGTTTGTCAGCTACAGGGTGAGAGGTAGAAGGAGGGGAGAGGGTCACGCGTACGACGCTCCCATTGGTCCGAAGCGCTGACGTTAACACGCGTCAACCTCGCCCCCTCCTTCTCCC
This sequence comes from Ixodes ricinus, assembly GCA_037355805.1. NCBI lineage: Eukaryota > Metazoa > Arthropoda > Arachnida > Ixodida > Ixodidae > Ixodes > Ixodes ricinus. The sequence goes on from JAZHYW010012480.1 coordinate 107,831, forward strand.
TCGCTCCCCGTAGCTGACAAACTGAAAGACACCGCCGGGTTTTCGTCAAAGTCAGGCGCACAGCTGTCGCGGAGCCAGACAGGAGGAGGCGCCGCGCAACACCCCCAAGATAACAAAGCCTTACTGCTGAATGAGACTGCGCCATCAGAGAAGGCCAACGCTGGACACAGTTTGGAAACAAGTGCGGCGTCGGCGCTCTGTTTCGAGTCAAGTTTGAACTTTGAGCCGAACGTTGACGAAAGCGTCGTGTCCAACCTGGGTCCCGCGTTAGGCTTTCCAGTGATGACGCCATCTCATTCAGCACTAGGGCTTTGTTATCTAGGAGGCGTTGCGCCGCGGCGCCGTGGAATGCGGGCGCAGTGGTGTCACTAGGGTCAGCGGCACCCAGGGCACTAGCCTGCCGCGACACCCCTCCCCCTCTTTTCACTGCCCAGATGCAGCCCCCCCCCCCCCGAGCTCTGCACTGGGGGTGCGTGCATTCCATTCTTCGGTCTTGGTTTCCGTAGTAATGGTGCGTGGACTCCGATATGCGTGTATAGTTAAAAAGATGGATGTGGTTCTTTCCACGAGTGGTATAGATGTCCGTATCCAAGGGCGTCGACGTATACTCTGACAGGCAGAGAATACAGAAAAGGGGCGAAAAATTTACAGGAAGATCCAGTGGTGGATTGTTAGGGAATCTGTTAGCATGACCCTTGGGCGACGCCAGACACGTCCCCCTTTGGGAAACACTAACACTGACCCCGTAGCGATGACAAAAAGAGGCAGCAAAAGATAGAGGAAGCAAAAGAGAAAGCCAAAGAAAAAAGTGAAGGGGTCAGCGTTAGCTTTTCCCGAAAGGGGACGTGTGTGGCATTTCCAAGAGTCATGCTAACGCATTCTATAAGAATCCACCAATAGAACTTCATGCAATTTTTTTATCTGGATGTTTTCCCACAAGACAATAATTATTAACGTACTTTAATCTAAATCTTGGAAATTTTCGAAAACTAGGCCAAAACGTCTGTCACTTTAGAAGTGGTGCATCTAAACGTAAACTCTGCTCCATTGTTCTATAGCTTCACAGTTCCAACTAAACAAAGAAAGCTCCTATCCAGCCTTCCGACCTGTTAATTTAATGCGCGATTCTCGCTAATGAGGCCATCATTTTACGGTTGTTGACTTGGGAAACCTGAGGATATACCTCTATAACCTCGGTTTGATTTGGCATCTGGTGGGAGAAAGGATTAAAGTATGGACTTCGATTCAAGCTCCGGTACGAACCACCGCCCATGTACCTTCTTGTAAGGCTAGATGCCCTCTCTTCCGGTCCGCATCCCTGAGCACGACCACGCCAGCTGTCAGATCGAGAGGGCCTCTACTGCCTCCGGCGAATCACTGCAATCAACTTTCAATCGCGTCGGTAATCACGAAGATTGGAAACCGCTCGACCGGAGGGAAACGCTCTCCCCTAGCAAGGGCTGCAATTTGTACGGTCACGACCCAGATAGCACAGAGCGATACATCATCGTGTGGCGGGCTCGGGGCACTTTTTCTTGGACCGAGAATCTTAAAAACAAACAGTCCGCACGAGGTTTGTTCCTCATCCTCCGACGAACCAACAGCAATACGCTTTTTGTTGACAAGAGAACGTATATCTACCCTTTTTCGTTCGCCATTGTGATTTCCGCCTCCAACTCAATCCCCGTTCGTTCTCCTGCTTCGATTGCTAGGTACGAAAGCAAAGGTGTGTGCGTGTGTGTTTGTTTGTGAGTGCGTGTGTGTGTTTGTGTTTGCGCGTGGATGTGCTTGTGCGTTTCCGACCGGACAGCGACGAACTGCCGATCATTTCGAGGACTCTTCGTGATTGAAGGAACTAATTAAATCTTGCTGTGGCGTTCTTTTTCTTTTTCGGGAAAATTGCGTGGTAAAAAAAAAAAGGTCAGTCCGTCATCAATCGCTCGCCATGAACGGTTCCATGGAACGGGGAGATTAAAACGCGGGTTTCCGGGAAAACACAGCAAACAGAGTACGTCTTTTCGATTTGCAATTCGAAGGACGATAAAACATCCTCCGATCGGCGGACGGTGATCCGGTTTCCGGGGACAATGAATAAAAAGAAAGACCAAGATTGAACGGACCACAAGGTAGAAATTATAAGGAGCGCATCGTGGCTCATGTTTACGTTTTCGGAGCGGGAACCGATTACTCGGCTTGAGCATGTTCCTTTGATACTTTGTAAGATCTGGGGATAAGTATCCGAGGGCTTTCTGTCCTCACTACGATTTTTCTACTCTTTCGTGGCAGAACTGGTTCTGGCTAGAGACCCTTTTAAAATTCCGGCATCCAGTAACATTATGCAAACGTTCCGTGGACATTAAGGGCTCCTAAGAAACCCCCATCTTTCTTTTTATGCGTGTGCATTTCAGGCAGCGTACGGTGGTTTGGGTCGGTAAGGCAGAATGCAATGAGTTTGTGGGAAATGAAATTCCTCAAACGACCTCATCATGCATGTACAAAAGAAAAGTGTATCTCGAAATGTAAAAAAAAGGAAAAAAAATCTTTATTCTAACGTAGAACAAATATAAAAATAAAAAAGCTGCCTGTTATTTTTGAGTTCCAAACTGTCCGAAATTTCCAAGAGTGCGCTACTACTTACACATCATACAAAATACAGCCTGTAAACAGATTCGAACGCAAGTGAGAACGAGATTCGTAGCTTGGAATGCCGTATGGAAATAAGTTTGGAGGAGAAACTTGGCGCTCGGCATTCGAACCACGGATCTTGCGGTGACTGCAGCATATTGTCTTTTGTATGACACTGATGTAGGAGCAGTGTGACATCAGCTTTAGACACGTTAGTTGCCGTCCCTTATTTGTTCGATGCCTCTAGAATAGTCTAATACCCCATTCACACGGTCAACACAAAGGTACCTTTAACATAGGTCCCCTTGTATCGGCGAATCAGCCCGTGCTCTTGGGTCGCGAGCACACGCCACGCGCGGAAGATCGTTAATTGATTGGCCGCAGAGAATAAAGGTCCCTTAGCTAAAGGCACTACCTTTACGGTCGTGTGAATGGGGTATTAAAGGATTCAAGGCATTCGAGGAATAATAGAAAATAGCTGCGCGGCCACAAACGCAGAGCCTGCAGTGAGATTATGCCGTGATCTGCGGAAACCGTTTAGCGAGTGACAAAACCCAAGGTAACGATTCGAACAGAAAACACGATTTGATCAGAGACAATGAGCAAACGAAGCGTCATGCTGATTGCCCTGCTTATTTGCCTTTCTAAGTTCATGTCTCATTGAGTTTCGTTTTTTTTTACGGTTGATGAAACGTCTTTCAGAGCCGTGGACGTTTTCCTTGACATCTTTTATATTTTCACGCAGCATCTAATTTTTCCTTTCATTTTCGTGTTTTGTGATTCTATTAAATTTAGTATGGAAATTAACACATTTTATGAATATTGAAACAATGATATCAATAAAACATTGCAAAGAAATCGATACGGGAGATGAGGTCTCTGAACCTCGGTATGATGCGAACTCTATATCAAAATTCGTCCCATACATATTTGGGCAGTTGTCAAGACGGAAAACTCATAAAATATTTGAGTACGCATGTTTTTTAAATGTTATGTCATTATATTGATAATTTTATTCACCTTCTATCTTCCGTATTTCTTAGCAGAAGTTTCTTTTTTATATATATATCGTTTCAAGTCCATGTATTTCAAACGTCTGCTGTGAACAGAGGTTTCGGCGGACAAAGTTCCGTCCAAACGGCCTCCCTCGTGTGACACGTGTGATAAAAAGCCTCACGCCCATAGTTCGACGAATACAATAAAATGAATGTATAAAAGTAAAAGTGCTTCTCTTTAAAAAGTTCCATCTTTCTCTGTACTTCAGGCGCATCTGGATGTATGATGCGCCGCAATGCACCAGAAACTGTCGACCAGTGGTCTCCCTTTAATCAGTCCAATCAATGAGAAAGGAAATTGGTATCACCCTCCGATGGTCATAGAGTCAAACAGACAAAAAGACGATAACTTCTATTGCACTCGAAACCACGCGATCTATTGAGCGTGACAACGATCGCCCCCTTTTCATTGCTTGAACTGGGTGAAGAAAGACCAGTGATAGGTTTAAAAAGGGTATTGCGCCGCAGGCTGTCCCTTTCACTTCTAATTTTCTTTTCCATACCCCAATCTAGGGGTAAGTTGAAACATTGTATGCAATTCTGGACTTCCGGATGGGCATATCATTCCTAAATTACGTGCCATGCCATGTGGCACCAATGGCAGACGGCTTGGCTTACACGTGTGTTCACGGTTCTTGCATCGTTCTTTTGAACTGATGCCGCAAATTCATCGGCTGTGGAGTTACCATATAATGCTCGGGACACGCCACGTGTTTCTTAAGCCGTAAATGACACAGTGATCATTTTGAGTGAATCAGAGACGCTGCGAAACAAGCAAATGAGACGGGTAAGCTATCTTCTTTTTGTGTGTGTCTCGTACTAGCGCTTTTTTGTTTCCTCTGACGCCCCCCGCTTCCCCCTGGGGACGAATTTGGGCGAAAGCTCTAACGAAAAGTTAATGAGGAAAAGCTTTTACTTGTCCCTCTTGTTCCGATTCTGCTTCTGGTGCAGTTTGTTTTGGGGTCAAACGTGAACTTAATGAGGAAGCGGGCTCCGAGAATGGGCCCCCGAAAAACCAAACAAACAGGAAACGTAGCGGAGCGAATCTCTCTTTTTCGATTATTTTCGTCCGAGGAAGGACCGGCCGGAGCGCGCACACGGACTCGGATTGGCTTCGCTTTCGGCTTCGCCTCCGGCGCTTTCAGCTTGCCGCCGCCTAAGTCTCGACACAAGAGTCGCGATCCCGAGCGCTAATTGAGTGTGTACGCTTCAGCCGCCTTAACGGATTCCGAGCCGCCGGGACTTTGGGCGGAACCGGAGCCGTTCCACGAAGAGGTCCATTTCCGACGACTCGGCTCCGACGCTTCATCTGTCGGGCACCGCGTTTCAGACCAGTGTTGTACACCTTCCTAAAGAGGAGGAACAAAGAATCGCTCCTCGTTCCTTCTGAATTTTGGAACACGTTCCCGTTGCAACTTCCATCTGTGAGAAAGGAACTCGTTCCAGCTACCGATTCAAAAATGGAACGTATCGTTATAATATACGTTACTTATGTATTTTGCTAATTACCATCATTAGTTAAATCAAGCAATTTATATATATATATATATATATATATGTGTCCCATCAAATGGCAACATACGAATTTGAATGCCAGGAGCTAGAAGATATAAGAACCGGAAGCAAAGTTTCGTTTGGGATATATTTACCTTTAAAAATCTCAGCGTTTTACCACATTCCTGTTCGTTTTGGGCGATTGAGACGAAGCAAAGGTTGTGTGTTCCGGGAAGGAGGAGCGGGGTTAATTTTATTAATCTCTATTAAAGGGTTATCCCACATTGCACGAGCGATTTACAACAACCTCACACCTTTCAATTTAACAAAGTCCCTTATTTCGAACTTAACGCCAGTTGCTTCTCGATCTTACTGTCCGCGAGACGAGCAAGTGGAGAAGAGGTTAGGGCTTTTGGAAGGTCAGTCTTGAAAGCTAGTACTCCTTCCTTGTGAAGGTCGGATTCGTTGTTCAGTTTGAAAGTGGCGGACAGCGGGAGAAGGAGTAAAGGCTATTTCTTGTGTAAATTGCCAATTTTCTAGCTACAAGGGTGCGTTCAATGCACGGTATCCTGCACTTTTGTTGCGACTGTAGGTCTCTTTCTGGAAGTCCAGTGATGGCTGTAGTCGGCCTCAGATTTCTGGATGTATGAAAATTCATGGAAGCAAAGAAAGTAGCTGGGTTTGAGACGTCCCCCTTTTTGTGCCGTTTCCTTTGACTTGAAGTTTTTTTTGTTTTTTTTTTCTGCCGCAGGCTCAGGCACTGAGAAAAGAATCAATGTCCACCAGCTCACCTGCACCCGACTGCTATCGAGCGAGGACCCCACAAAATAAACCCTGAAATAACTAACAAAAGAGTTTACGAGATCTTGCTTTTCGTGAACTTTTTTTAAATATGTTTTGAAGCTTTTAGAGCGCAGCTCTTAGGCGCCCGTTTCCGGCTTGAGCGGCGTCGGCGTCGCCGTCGCCGTCGGCGTAACTGCGCGGTGCATTATGGGTAAATTTTCCTGAAGGACCTCGGGTTCCTCCCGGGAGGACCTCGGGAGGACCTCCAGGCTCCTTCGGGAAGGGACCTCGGGTTTCTTCGGGAGGACCTCGGGGAGGCGGGGGGGGGGGGAGGGGTCACGTGGCCCCCACGAGGTCGCGCGAGGCCCCACCTCCCCGGAGGTCACATCCCCCTGAATTATTTCCCCTCAGTACCCTGCCTAGTCCTCCTCAAGAGCTGAGCTCTAATTCGGCATTACAGGGAGTTGTAAATGACTTCTCACATTTTTTTAACAAATTAAAATTGCCTTCTTAAAAAAAAAAAAAGTTTAGCCTTTTTACATGGGTGAAGAAGGTAGACCAGCCGAGGCTGTACTATGGTGGAAATGAACTAATGGCCGGTCGCAAGTCGGCAAGCCAGGAGTGCAAAAGGCTCGAAAGGTTGCCGCCATCCACGAGCAGCCGGCGGCAACCAGACAACCGGCAAGCCTGTTGTCTGATTGCCGCCGTCGCTCACTCAGATGGCGGCAGCTGTCCCAGATTTCTGTGTCATCGTTTGTTTGCTGACGAACGATCCTGGGGAAATATTTATTTTGGTTCTCCTGAACCAAAATAAATATTATTATTATTAAACAAAAGAAGCTAGCCCTTAACAGCAACGCCGATTGTTGTTTGTTTTTTTTTTGTAAAAACGTAACGAGTTCCCGTTTCAGTTCCACCGACGCAAGATGGGACGGCGGCGTTCCTTCGCTCGTCAGGGATCACAACGAAATTCGGGCGCTTATTTCTTGGTCTATTCGTGTTCAAGGGAGCAGTATCACATCAGACACACCAATCTCTTGTTGAAAAAGACAGGAAAATGAATTTTTAAACGAATTAAACGATTAGCAAAGAGCACCTGGTGGATGTTGCTAACGCCTCCATTGTAATGCCCGTCTAGGAAACCTTGAAAGGACGTGACGGTAACTGTCTCGTCTCCGGCCACGACTAGAGGCCTTCATGTGCGCTTTGCTAGGGTGATGCCACCCTTTCGTAATACCGCTCGCCGACAAACCAGCAGCCAGTTTGGTTCTCGGCGATAATCCGTGGGGCTTATAAGCTAACACTCCCGGAAACAAGCACCTTATCTCACAAGTTCGGAGCAGCGTTGTGGAACCCACGGAGGGAGGATTAGCATTTTCCCCTTCGGATGGGAGGACCGATGGACACAAAGGCCACTTTGCGGCGCACGGGGAGACAATGGAGGAACAAAATGGCGGTGGAAGAGGGTGTGGGAAAGGGAAACAGGCAGTTGGCATCACTCTGTGCGAAGCGCACATGAAGGCACTCGTACGTCCGCGACGAGAGAAGGGGGAAGGAGGAACTCCCTTCTTCCCGAGAATCCCTTTTGTGTGCCCAGAAGTCGCGATTGTCCCTCTACAAGATTATAGAAGATTAACCCGTCACTCAAAATTCGTACAAAAGCAGCCGCTTCGGTGGCTGGAACGACTAGGTCATCCCCTCGACGTCAGCCTCGCCGTAGCTTTGCTGGTCCCGAGACGAACTACGTCACGATTGCGTTGGATGTCACGTGCTCTTCACTGGATGCTCTCCGAGCGCTTGCCAGAGTGGGCCGTTTATAACGAAAAATGCAGCCACCAGGTTCAAAATACAAACGTGCGATTGTCATTTACGGATATTGTGGATCATATGCAACTTATTTTTGAACACGACGGGTATATTTCAAATTTCGTTGAAGTTTCCCTTTAAAGGAAGGTGTTCCAGGAACGCCGAATTCCCACTATTTCAGATTCCGGGTCCCAGCCATTTCCACACGCCCAGCACACCGAGCCTCGCTCGTCTCGTTTGGCCGCGACGAGCTGTGATCACTGTTTAGTCGCAAGTGGCCTCCAGTGCCTGCGTTGGGCATGAGCGCTAGCTGTAATATGGTTTGGTCGCAGCGTGTAACAAATGCCCACACTTGAATTGCTTGTTTCAAGATGACAGCGCGCATCTCTGCAGGCTTGATCTGACGCTCTGAGAAACGACTCTTTCCAAAACTGTCGGGCATCGTATACGCTGACCTTAAACATCTCGGCATTTCTGTGAAGCAGTACTGTCTTTGTTTTACTCGCCTAAATATGCTCGGGTTTCGAGTTTCCCCGCACAACACCGAGAGAGCTAGTCGATGCTGCTTGGCAAATGACGAGTCCGGATAAACTTTTTGCATCACGGTGAAGATACTTTCATGGGCTTATGAGGGTGTACCGAAGGAAGGTGACAATTTGCCGCGGTGCGCCTGGAATTAAACAGAGAGCCTCGAACACACCACGAAAGGCGCGTCACCACCGGGGACTCTGAGGCCGGCGTCTTAAAGGATTAGTGCAAGTATTTTAATCCCGGTAAAGACCGCCTGTTCGGCTTCAAGACGATGCCTCCGCGGCGAGCGTCTTGGGCAGAGACTGCGGCCTGGCACGCGACGTCGGTGGTCGTGACGGGAGCCCCTCGCGTCCCCGCACACGCCGAGCGGCCACGTCTCAGTTGGAGGCCTCGGAGGAAGGTCGTTTGTTGCCTTCGCCATTTCTGCGGAACTGGACGACGCAAGCTGCTCCGCCGCTCGGCTCCCCGCCTTTTTCCTGCGAGAGGATCAAGGGGAGGTCGCCGCCACTACCCCGCCACCCCACAGTGCGCCCTCGACTCCGCCTGATGCAATTACGCCGAAGCGCGCAGACTCCAAACTGCACAGAGGCGCCGTTTCATGCCTGTTTCAGACACCCTGCACATTCTTTCTTCGGCCCGTAATTCATATCCAGCATTTTCAACGAGAATAGCCGTAAAAAAATAAAAATATAAGAAGATACATGCACACCACACCGCGAAACAGCACTCTGAGAATCTTGTTGATCCAAAAGAGACGAGGAAGACCACCGTAGCTGCCGGCAGGACGTTGAAAATAGGTGGGGAAAAAAAAGAAGCACAAAAAGGAGCGGAAGGCCCACACACAGCAACACTGGCAGCAGGCAAGCTAGGACAAGTTCAGCGCGCCATCTGTAGTCCAGCCCGCACACGCCGGCGTAATATGCTGCGAGGCTCGTGTCGCTGGAGGTATATACGTCGGACGCTCGTCGCGCCGGAAACACTTCATCTGCCCACAACGACTTCTTGGCTCGCTGCGCGACGATTACGAAGCACACGCGGGATGGGCCGGGTTGCAGTGGTCGCTTCGCAGTTGGCGCATACAGCGCGAGCGCGTAATGGCAGCGGCAACAGCTCGGAAGAGCCCCGGTGTCGCACTCTGGGTGGGCCGGGGTGTCCATTATGCCCGAGGGCCGTCCGCCGCGGCAGCGGCCGCCGTCCTGTCTTCGAGGGGGACGCCTTCGCTCTTTCGTAATTGAGCCGTCATTAGAAGCGCCGTCTCGTTCCAAACCCTCGCAAAACCGCGCCGCGCGAACAACGAGAAGGAAAGAGAAACCAGTAAAAAGAACGCAAGGAGCGCGCGTCTTTTTCCAGAAAGGCCCCGAGGCCAGCGAGGGCTGTTGGCCATCTGCTACCTTATACCTGGGGCAGCAATCATCGTCCCTTGATGACTTCATTTGGCGGCCAAGGTCTTCTTAGCGCAGCGCCGTTTCTCCCAGTGTGCCCGCGCTTGATCGCGCCCTCTCCTTCTCTCGCCAAACGGCTTGGCCGACCCCGGGATAAATCTTTACTTTTTTTTCTTTTTTTTTGGTCACAATTCTTGCCGTTTTGAGGACTCGACATCATCATCATTGTGATTCTTGCCTCGCGGCCGGACGCTGTGCGTCGCTTATCCGCTCGCGTGTGGCCACGGCGTCCGGTGGGTTTTTCATCGTGCCTGCCAACCGCGGGAAAATTGAGACATTGCCGCGGATCGCCGTAGAAAGAAAAGAAAAATCGCTCACGGTCGATTAGAAAATAAGTAAAAAAAGAGGGAGATGCCGCGAAGAAGGGGCAGAGCGACGAACGTCTCGCCAAACTCGTTACCTGTTACACCTCGCGAGTAAACATATACGCTACGCTTCACTTGCGAGCAGGCGTGGAAAGCACGCTCAGTGATTGTCGCCGCCTTGCCACCGACTTGGCACACTCGGCGGCAAAAAGAAAAGAAGAAGGCGGCGCAGCCCCGCAGAACCGAGCGAAGAATTTCCCGGCGTCGCTACGGACAGCGCAGAGACCCGTCTTCCGCCGCCGGAGACAAGTTCACCGGAATCGCTAATGTCTTCATCGGCGAGGCGAGGCCTCGCTCGACGGCCGACGCCTCGTCTGAATCACGTTTCGCGGCTCTCCACGGCGCGCATTACCAATGCCACCTGGAAGACGAGGCCTGCTCATGACGTCATCCTTAGTGGGTCACCGACTCGCCCCAACCGGCAAACACGATGAAGCTCACCAAGAGACGCTGCAAATCGGCAGACGGGTCTGTCTTGGCGTCGCCGCGTGTTCGCGTCCCGCGTATTCTGGAGACGCAGCACGACGCACTGTCGGCGACGCTAATCCCCTAGTGATGACGGTTGCGGGAGGCCTTGTCTTTTAGGTGGTCTGGGGCATGACGCGGCCATCGAAACTCGCATCCAGTAATCACGGGCCTCCGGCGAAGCATTGAGCGCGTCAGACCGCGTGCGAGCGAGAGGCCGTTACTTATCCGCCCCCAAGCGGTCGATTCCGGAATGTTGACGTGTGGATAATAACTTCATTCTCTCCGCGCTTGGAGAAGAAGAGCGCAGCCCCGCGCCGGAAGGAAGGCGTTGGGTGGCGGCGGCCCCTTCTCCGAGCCGTCGCTCGAATCACCCCAATCCGAGTTGCTTGCTTCGGCGTGGGTAACGAGCACGATAAGTGTGGGCTTGCGGCTTTTCTACGGGTCGCGTTTTCGCGCGTTTAAACTGCGGAGGTGTCGGCGTGCTCGATCCGAAGCTTGGGTGATGAATTGATTCGGCTGTTCGAAACAAGAAATAGTTGTGTCTCAACGCCCAGCCAACTCAATTTTCTCTTACTTATTTTTCCTTCTTCTTCTTCTTCTTTGGTGCTATTTTAAGTACTATCGACCCTTTAAAAGCAAGGTGAAAGACTTATTTCAAAAAATTAGATAGGAGGTTGATTATTGCTTAATTTTGTACCGGGAATCTGAATATGACGTTTGTTTTCCCCGAAGATGTACCTAAACGCGAGAAAACACGAAAAACCTCCGACCAGTCGTGACGTCATAGGAGGATCTTTCTACCGCCAAGCGCGTGTTGCTCGAGGGCCGAGCGTGCAATGGCAAGCTTGCCAGGTATATTCGTGCGCACTGGCGTCACTCGTGACTTCCTTTTCCGCACCTTTTAGAAATAGCAAGAGTGCGCGTGCATAGCTTTGATATGTGCTGACAAGCCTCCTCTTTACTCAGAAAGCCTGGCAGTTCAACGACGGAGCCACAGAGTACCCGGTCGCAGATTTAGAGCGCGAGGATCTGGTAGCACAGAACATTTCTCGGGGAGTCCGGTACTGGGTACACATCTTTTGTGCGGCCAGGACCCGAAACATTAAGCGAAACACTCAGCGGTAAATATGTTCTGGCAATTCGAATGAAAGCGAGAAACGTCAATTTGAAGAATCCTCATTTCGAGAAACCAGTCTATATTGTCTTGTTCCAAACATCACTGCCTGCCAGTCCTTTTGACTGTTTTATCTGCACAGCTTCCTGGTGTGCATCATGGCAAACATAAGAATCCTGTGTTGTCAACTCTGCAATCGCCAGACATGAGGAAGTTGCTTTCTTGCAGCACTTGTTGCTTCCACAATTTGAAGCTACTGATAGGCTGTAGAGAAAACCAGTTTCCGTCGGTAATTTTAACAGCACCGATCACACGTATTCATAAAGCTGCAGAAGCGCGATTAATGTTTTGAACGACGGAATGTACTACGTGGGAAGAGCTTGAAGTGGATCCTTGTAGTCAAAAAGACTAAGAATAAACCGAGCGCTAGTGATCTCTTGAAATTTCTGATTTTAGGCTTATAAATTTAGTCTTAATGCATTAGATGCAGCGCGCGAGGCTTTCCTAATAACGTTTGAAAACAATTAAAATTATGGAAAACTCCCTCATTCGTAGGGGGGAAGGGGGGAGGGGGAAGGGAAGGGATGGAGGGAGGGGGTAAAATATGAATAAAACGGAATTCTGAGTTGTCTTAAAGCTATGTTTCGATAAACTAGTACACTATCCCTATTCTTTGAGCGTTCTCGACGACTGGTGCCAAAGGAGTGTCTGCGAACAATCTGTTTAGTTGTTCACGCTGTATGTTCACGTTTTCAGTACCTTAAAAGGAAAACAAATAAACGTGACGTAACTACATTACCTTGGAGTTTTTTTTAATACAAAACAGGTAAAAAGTGTAAAAGAAAGAGACATCTAAAAAAAACCGATTACTGTTTGAAAGCACGAAAGGAAAACCTATCTGCATGTAAATTTATTTAAATACTACCGTTGATTTTTTAGAGGAATAAGAATTTACAAAAACAGTACTTTTCTGAAAAGAAAAACGTTTTCGTCAGATTCTTTTAAAAAGTTAAGGCTTGACGGGTGACTCATATTACGTGAACATTGAGTGAACTCCGCCCACTGACATGACAGAAACGCCTCGCTGACCACTTTAGAGCCCTGTTCTACTACCGCGAAAAATACCGATTTTGTTTTGTCGACAAAACAAAAACATCTTTCTGGAGACCCTTCCACGGTCCTGCCTCCTCACAAGCATGACCTTTAAAAGCAAGTTTGAGACGCCCAAGTTTCAAAGAGTTCGCTAGGAAGAAGTATCGAAAGCGTCAGCGAACAGTTTTTGTTATTTGTCGTAATGAGACAACAATTTGATCACAATCCTTGTCATTAACAACCAGAGACAAGCCGTTGAAGGACGAGCGCTACTTCACAAGCGTGGCCGGGTTGCCAATAAGTTGTCTGTCTCATGTCTTCGCGTCGAGGAGAGCAGGAGCGTTGCTTTCGAAAAATAACTCTGCATTCCGCCAGTCTCTTCCGGACGCGCGGTTTGGAGCAGAATTTACGTTTCTCTTTCCGTGTCCTTTCGGTGAATCTGTCTTTCAATAGATTCATGATATCCAGGAACAAATTCGCTCGCAAGGTAAACATAACATTTGCGATCTCTCTGATAGGAATACTACACCGACGGAGGGACCGAGAACGCGACCTCGAGAATGTGGAAGAAGAAAAAAGTGTTTCCTGAATCGCACTTTGCCGCTGAAAACAAATCGGTTCAATGCGTCCCGTGGCGAATTGAGGCACCACGCGTCCCCGGGTCACTACTAAATAGAGAGTAATCGGTTTAAATGAGGAAAACAAATTAAAACAAGGACATGCCATAAACCTGGCTCGGGGCAGTAATCCACCTGTGCGTCCGATTTTTTGAGCCGATAGGAGCGCGAACAAGATACCGGGGGGAACAACGGTGTGACGGCCCCCGGCGAAGACTGACGAACGCGCGCGGTCCCTCCTCGTAGGCATTCCGCGCCCCGCGACCGCGTCCAACAACTCACCGCGAGACACGGGACCAACAACCTAAAACCACCTCGAAGACAGGGCCTGCGCTTGACACCCCCCCCCCCCTTATGCGTCATCACCCGTGGACCTATGCCGCGCCGCCTAGCCTGCGCCAGCATCGCCGCTCGTGCAGCGTCTCGCAGCGAGCGCGACGCTAGCATGCAGCGTCGCCGAGACGGACGCGTCTGCGGTTTTGCGGCGATTCAGCGTGTTTGCCACTTGGGGCGTGTCTGGGATCCACTAACGATGACGTCATGTGGAGGCCTTGTCACGGTGGTATTCAACAACCTCGTCACGGGAGCATGGAAACTGGAGCGCGTGGAAAGCCGCGACAAGATCAGGCGCCGAGACATCTGAAATGCAAATGGCGATGCCGCGGTGCAGCGCGCGGCGGCGTCCACGCGAGGACGGTCTAATAAAACTCCGGGGAGAGACCATGACCTCACCCCCAAATCATCAAGATGTACGGGGGTCATAAAAGCGAGGGCCGCGCGACTCACGCGCCCAGATTCATCATTGTCAAGGTCGGACAGCGTTGACCTCCTCGAGACCGGTCACAGCAGCTTCACGCGTTCGTCCCAGACCGGCGGCGGGGGTCGCCCTTGCTCTGGCTGTCGCCAGAGTAGCGTGCAAAATGGCGTCGTGAAGTCGGTGATGAGTGTGAGGACGGCGCGTCCGGTCACAGTCTGTACGATGAGATGTCCGGCTTGAGATGACTTCGTGACAGCCGCCACGTCTCGGTCTGAGAAGTACGCTTTTAAACCAAAAACGACCGCTTGGAGAAAAAAAAAAGTAACTTTATTTGACGTGTACTAGTGCTAGGCCTTTTTACGCGTCGTTGAGATCAGTGCTTCAAAGGTCACGCGTACTGCACTGACCGGGGCACTGCAGGGAGATGCCCTGGTCAACCTAAAGTTGATGTTACAACAGCTTACATGTTCTGTTGTAACGACCAAATGGTCTAGGAGGCATGGAAGTTTCGCAATGCCACCTTTCCCCTCCGCCCCAACCCCAAAAGCTGTTAGTCGAAATTAAGGGAATGCAGTGTGGACGTACACACGGCATTCCCTTAATTTCGACTATCAACCCATTCCCGTTTAAACTCGTGAAGTTACAACACATCCCCAAAACGCCTTTTGCATTTGCCATTTGAGCCCATCCCGTTACTACCCATTCCCAAAGCGCCCTGTACACCTCATCACATTTTAGAACAGTTTTCTGTACTCTACCTCTCGTCGGAATACCTTTCGTGTTTAAAAAAAAAGTTTGATATGTATTGGTTTGTATTTTAATGCATACCAAAAACATGCGTCTCTTTTTATCACTTGTGCACGTAAGGTATTTCTACTTTAGCCAACTTTTTAAAGACGTCCTTGAAAATAACCCCTCATATACGCTTCTATGGAACAAAGTCTGCACAATAAGAAATTATTTTATGGATGATAAATCATACCGGGAATACAGGGCTGCGATTGGGACTTTATTCTCGTTTTACATCTTCAGGCATACAATCCCAGTGCAACACAGAATATTCAGATAGCTGAAAATGCCTTTCCCCTGTCCAGGAAGCCAAATAAAAAAATCACACTATTAGAAAGCTGACACTCCAGTTCAGATAGTTAGCTATCTTTGGTGATCCACTTGTGCTCCCTGACTCGCACGACACCACCATTTGCGAGTTGCAGCAGATATCGTTGTCAAAGCCTCATTCTTCTTGATCCAAGTGAATGAAACGCCAAATGTTCGGGTCAGTTCTCCTTGGCATAGCGCTAATCTTTCGGTGCCGCACGTTTCTATATAGTTGAAGATAACGGAATAAGGCAGGCGAGTGCTTAAACTTAAACATTTCTGAAACCCAAGATGGAGGCTTCAAAGAGGGAACAAACACGAGACGTATTTTGTTTGTCTCCTCTTTGTAGCCTCCGTCTTGTTTTTTAGAAAGGTTTTTATATAGTTGTTGGTCTGGTCCTTTGTTCCCATGATGGTTCCACTGTTCAATGGCAAGAATTTGTATTCATCCAGAGGACATCCAAATATTTAAGCCCAGTGGTGAAGCCTGAAACAACGAGAGAGGTGCCTTCTTCGGGCAGAAAGGGCCACACACGCTCTTCGTTGGAAAGGCCACTGCTACATATTTTTTTAAAAATAAACGATTTAAGCGTACGGTCATGCGCGTACATACCTTAGGTCACCAAGCAGACTGAATGATGCATATTCGACTGATGACATCCCGTCAAGGGCAAGATGAGCCGAAGCGTGAAGGTTGTTTCGGGAAAGGGCGAAGTAATAAAAGTTGAAGTTAAAAGGTTCTTTTGGGCAGGGTTGAACTGGGAATTGGCAAACGGGAAGGTTGAAATGGGAGAAAGGGGAACGGGTTGAAATGTGAACCATCCGAGTATCAAGCTTAATTCGAGTCGTTAGCAGTTTCCTGAGTAAGAGTAAGGGCAATGAGAGGTTTAAGGTTAGGAAATATTGAACCTGTGGCACAGAACGTGGCTTTATGGTATATTAAAAGGCCGATGCTATGATTTGTGTACTTTGCGCGAATACCGCTTAGAACGATCCCTTGACGTTAATGACCTATGAAACACGCGTTCGTTTTTCACCCGCGCAATAGGTCGCAGAATTAAAGAAAAACGAGCAGCGTTCATCCCCTCAACTCGGCACTGCAGCCAGAACAAGCGCCCACGTGATCTATACCCTATGTCAAGAGTGTGTGCAGCAAAGGCAGAGCATATGGCGAATGCACAGTGGCTTTTAGATTTGCTTTCCTTCCGCGAGTGCTCGTGAAAGCCGCGCTCGCACCTGTGCTTTTGCTTTTGCTGCACGCAACTCATGATATGGAGTATAAAGCCGATCATATGTCGCCAATGTTGATCATAGCCACGCGCTGGGGTTGGCAAAGCACAGGACACGCGCTGAGTTCCAGGCATTGTTATGGCTCGGTTATTGTAGTCATTGCAGCGACTGGACACGGGCCACTACCCGAATGCTCGTCGAGCTATTGATTATCACGAGCTCCAATCGAGTGCTCACGCAACGCTCGGGTCCAATGAATGAGCCGCATTCAAATACCGCCATGACGATAGGGACGGTAGGCAGGAGAAGGAGGAGGATACCAAGGAGGAGAGCGGAGGTTACGGTGGGGAGGGGAAGGGTATGGAGTACCTCCCTCTTCCTTCCCCTTGCCCTCCCTCCTCCTTCTCAAGAGCTGCGCTCTAATTTCGCATTACGGAGATTTGTAAACGTCTTTCATTTTTTATTGCCGAGTTTATGATTTTCAACCTTCTCGCCAGTCTCTTTGTGTCCTCAATGAACCCGCTTAATATGGTTCATTGCGCTCTTAAAATAAATGCATAAAGATCTGACGCCATCTACCGTTCTACATCCAGATGTCAGTCTTCAAAACGTGGCATCCGAAAATCTTAGCGCGCGGAGCGCCATGTTCAAAGTACGAAAGCAAGTTCGTAAACTGTTCAGGTAGACATTTAGTGGCGGTTTAATCTGCAAACCTCTCGTTCCTGCGCCTCGCTCAGCTACGTGCTCGTGCATAGGTAGCTCGTGAAGACAGAAAAACATTTCCGAAGAGATTTCATCGGGACGAAAAGCCTCAAGAAGCGAATGAAGGATTCGCGTCGAGGACTGTATTCGGGCCTCCTGACTCTTCGAATGAGTGAGTCGGAGACGACAAAAGAACGACACATCAACACACTACAGAGTAGTGCGTTAGCAGAAATGCGGGCTGAGCAGTGGCCATACGTCTCTGCTCGGCCGTTAACGTCAGCGGGAGAAAAAAAGAAAAAAAAAGGGGAAAAGGGGGGGGGGGGGGTGAGGACGCGAGGCCGTAACAGAGTTAGCGTCTGAGACCGCACATACGTCGTCGCCTCGTAATCCGATTGAAGGATCCCGGCCAACGGCGAGGAGGAGCGGCCGTGACTGACGTTTCCTCTGTCCCCCAATCCATTACGCGAGCCAACCACGACGTGTTCCGGCAATCAACGCGATCCCTGACCCCAAAAAGCGGCGCTGGACGGAAAAGGCCAGAACGTCTCGATGCTCCATGGGCAACACAGCCGCGACCAGAAATGCATCCTCGCACTGATGAGCTCGGCACTGCAAGTTTTTCCTCGAAGAGGAGTAAAAGCTCGCACGAATCATTGCAGGCTGGCTCTGTAGATGTCCAAACAATGGAGTTACGTTTTGGGAGCAAATGCACTCGGAGCTGCGGTCCCAATTGAGAAAATGGGAAAGCACCGAAGAGGCGATGCGCCATGACTCACCAGAGGAGGAATCCGATGATCGCATGCGCCTCCGTCACTGGAATTACCACGACGAATATTCGCGCGGGTATAGTGACGTCATCCATTTCATAGGCAGAAATCTCGTTTGGCGAACTTCTAACAAGCTTTACATAAAATCACGAGAAGAAACGCTGCTTTGCTACTTAACAGACTCCCGTTTTAGAGGCAGCACTTAGACATATGCCGTCTGCTCGCTGTCGTTTGGAGGACACGAAAAAGCGTCACGGACAATGCGGCCAAATTGTCCTTATGTCAGCGATAGAAGTTCCTCGAATGTTCACGAAAGCACCTCTCTGTCCTCACTATCTCATCACATCGTCGCAGCCTTTTATGATATGGGCTACATGGCTTTCTGCGGGGCTGCGTCTATCCTGAACTAAAATAAATATTACTGTTCCTATTACTACAAACGATTACATATCGGCCGGAAACAGATATGGATAATAATAAAGGCTCTCCTAAAAGACTGCTGAACAGACAACAATTGAGGAACACACAACCTGAAACTAAGAGTCCGGAAACGTCAGCCTAGAAGCCCTATAGTGATTAAAACCGTTTGGGTCCACGCCTTTACTTTTTGACAGCTAAAGCGTCTCTCAATCAGGTAAAAAAAAAAAACGAGGGTAACATTGTTTGGATTTGGACTGGTTTGTTTTATATTGTGAGGTATGATGTGCTGCGAAGTTACACGGAACACGTAAACACGTAAGCTATAAGACGATATGGTAGAAAGAAATGAAAGCAAGATCTATAGAGAGCTATTGGCGTGATTTACAAAACAAAAACAATATTTTGGCAACCTAGCTAAAGGTACAGTTATATTACACACTATTTTATCGAAAACTTTACTACTGCTTTCTAGTATAGGGAACAACTTGTAAGATAAACTATCATTGGTTCTTTACCGAAACATATAATACGAATTGTAGCAAACGCATACTATGATGCCAATGCCGAACGTTTACTCGGAAGCTTTAATATTTTACGGCTCACTAAGCTATACCACTATAAACTTGGACAGTTACAATAATCCATACAAAATGTCTAAATAACTTTGACCTAACTATTTCAAATGCGGCGAAATATCGCTTAAGGCCATCGACAGCATATGAGCTACCACGTGTCAGAACGAACCATGCACACGGCACGCAAACGTTAAAATTTCAGGCAACCCAATTACTAAACGCCTTACACCAAGACGTAGCCCTTACCGGCACTACGAATGTTTTTAAGAAACAACGGTTCTCCCTCTTATTAAAAAATGAGCTGGTTAACATATGACAAAGAGGACAAAAAGAATAACACTTTTAAAACAAAGGAATGACGGACACTTCTTCTTTCAGCTCTCAATAACACAGACTCAATAAATCTCCTAGCACAGTATTTTTGAACCCACCCAGTATTATCTTACACCGTGACCCCCCCTGCTCAGAAGGAAGAAAAGAAAGCGATGTAGTAAAAACAGGATGAACGGGGACAGAAAAAGAGTGACAGACAAAAAAATGCATTGTTGGATGGAAGATGAAATGCAATTATGCCAATTCCGTAGTGAGGAATTCTATCTCACGGACTCACCCTTAATTAAAATGATCAAAGGTGCCGAAATATTATCATTAACTGAATTCATGCTGAAGGATTCTATACTTTCTCTGCCAAACATGGGATAGTGCCCTCCCAAAATCCTCGTTTGCTCGAAATTCGGAACACGGCCACTGCACGTGCGGGAGTGAATGATAACGGGGTGGAAAGAGTCTGCCGAAGCTTTTGAAACTTCCACGTGGTGATCGCGGAGTTGGTGGTTGATGCAACTGCCCGTTTGTATCTGTGTTGTTGCGAGTTGAAAGAAGTGTCCGTCTTCCCTTTGTCTTAAAGACCGACGACCAGTTCGCGCTTTCCACTTTTCCCTGCTTCCTCCTCTCACTCCTTCTATTCTGTCCACCGTTGCCTGTTTCCTCCTCCCCATGGTCAGGAGGATCTTCTGCCTTGCAGAATCTCGAGTCTAGTCGTCGGCCTTTAAGTGTGTTATTCTTTCTGTCGTCTTTGTCCAAAGCCATCACGCTTCCAAGTTTATATACCATATGAATTATTCAAACCTATTTTGCGAGGTATATTTATTGTTCTTGTTTTTTACCGTCTTATAGTTAAAGGGTTTTGGTATCACTTGTACGCATTGCTTTTTTATTGATTTTAATTATCATTGACCAACGTAATTATATTTTTTTCTTCATATACATAATTTTCTTGTTGATGCATATCTTTTCAAAATCTTTAGGATGCGCAATTTTGTGTATGCTTTGCATTTCCTGCGCTATTTTTAACTCTGCTTTGTTCATAAATACTCCGTCAATTCTTTTTTTATCTGGACGGTGTTTTTTCTGCATGTTATCCCGCATAAATATAGTACCCCGTGTACAATATTTTTTTTTCTTTCTTTTTTCTATTGCTGATGTATAATGGATGTATGCCTGTTGTCAATGATATATGCGTAAACTGTCTTTACTATTTGTTTGTAATTGTTGCGTTGTTTTGCGCTTGCTGCTGGACATAGCCCTCGATGGAGGCCATCGGCACCCCGCCAGGCGACTTTGTCTCGCCTTTTGCGCCTTTGGAACCTCAAATACGAGTTCCCTCTCGTCTTGGAAAAATTAAGATGATTGACTGATTGATTGATTGATCGATTGACTGATTCAACTATAAGACTATATGGTAGACAAAAAAGAACATGACGTATACTGCGCTTTCACATGTACGTCATGTTGTTTCTGTCTACCATATCGTCCTATAGTTTACGTGTTTAGTGTAACTTCGGAGGGCAGTATGCATAATAACACGAGGGTAGTCGCAGCTGGTTGGAAGAACTCGGAGTTCGTCCTCCTGAAGCCTCACGCTGAGGTATATCGCTTCTTCGGCGAGTCATCAGTTGTCAGACTGACGCTTCCAGCAGACTCATCTTCAAATCCGTCGGGTGAGGAAACGGACGTTCTAGTAGAGTATTACGAGAAATTCGAGAAACTGTGTGCGCACAGCCATGCTTAGCATGCTCAAATTAAAAGCCGAACACGGCTCTCCGTGTTTCAACTTTGTCGGGCAGGCCGAAATAATGAACCCAATCGAACGAAAAAAAAACTCCCAACAAGCGTAACCTATTCGAGTCACTAGATAGGTCTAGCCTTTCCAAAAGACTTCCACAGCAGGCGCACCCCTTTTTCTCACTCTCTCGTAAGCCTTCGACGTCATGGCGTGGCCAATCGCACACGCTGGGCACGCACCTTAAGTCCTAAAACTACGCGGCAAGCAAGCCACAGCGCAGGAAGCTTCGAAAACGGGGTGCAGCATGTCCGCGAGGACTGGAAGAGAAACCGAAACAAAGAAGGAGCGGACCTCTTTTGTAAGCTGGTAATCGGCCGAGGTAGAGTTCTTAATTCGAGAGGAAGGAGGGGGAGGCGACACGTCGGGCTTCAGAATTCCAAAACGACCGACGGTCGACGCCGCCGCATTACGTCGCACGACGCTCTTAGCGCCTTATCAGATTGTCGTCGTCGGCCGATGGGGTATAGTAGCAGACGGCCAAGGGCGGGGAGCAGCGATGATGGAGCACGGGACGAAGAGGGGGGCAGCCAATGGGGACGCCGCGTCAGCTGATAGGGACGGGGACCACTCCCCCTTGATCCCCCGACGTCGTCATCTATCTCAGATTAGCCACGGCTACGCGCTGCCAGAGACAATCGCCAAGAAGGAGGGACGCCCCTCGTCTGCCGATGACTCCGATCCGCCATCGATGGTCTCGTCGTCTAGGCCGCTCCTGGGGCACGACGCAGGGCCTCTCTTCCCCGCGTTCGGTGTAGGCAAAACCTCAATGACCATTTTGCGCAGATGCTCGGGTCCGCGCACTTGGGTTGGGAAGCTGATGGTAACGGCTCTGTTTCATCATTAATAACCTAAAACTTGGAGACAATGGACTTGTAAAACAATCAAGTGTCGTCCCTTATTGATTCTCGCTTCCGCTTCTCTCTCTCTTTCTTTCTTTCTTTTTTGATCTTAACTCTAGAACTTATCCACCCTTAAACCGAGTAGCGCCTTCTGGGTTTAAATGAGCAACTGTTACGATGGTCATAGAGAAATAAAAGCTAGCGCCATCGATGACCATAAGGCATGTTGGAATAAAAGACGCGCTGCGCACAGGCGCCTTGCGCACGCCGCAGTGGATCGTGCGCCAGGAACGATATTAGACGGGGGACAAAAAAGAGAGGTCAAAACAAGAAACGTCTTAACTTGCAGGGCTGGGCATCGATTAAAAGTTTTAACCCGATTAATCGCCACCGCTTAATCGATTAATTATTCGATTAATCGGTTTCGTTCATTCCCACGAATATTAATTTTTAAAAAGTCAAAATATTTCTTCTTGCTGAATTCGTAATTAACAACGCGGTACAATTTCAGGTTTTAAATCAAGCTTGATGTGTGTTTGAGAACAGTCAAAAGACACACGCACTCACAAATTATTACTTCAGCCGCAGAGGCAAAAAGGTTCGTTGGTTTTTTGATTGTTCACAATACTCTCTGCTGCACTAAACGGACACTTGCACGGGGTTGAAGTGGCCGGAACACGTATAACCTTCTCCACTTGTTTGGAGTTACAAATATCGCCCCATACAGTTCACTTTGGATAAACATTTCACGTAACGTTTACCTTCATACAGGTTTAATCGATCGCCTCCGCGTTAATTCTTACTTCAACAATTTATTACGTCCTCCTTTTCAATATTGTAATGTTGCTCGGTGTAGAATTTACTATCTCTCAATATTGTCTGTTTGTTTCGCCCCACGAATTATGGATTATTAGACATGCTTCTGGACATAAACATTGCCCTTTTCACAAACTATCTTTGTTTTTCTGCGTTAACAATGTTTCTTGAATCGTGAATAGCGAAAGGCTCGGTGTTCTTCCGACGGTGTCGAGTTTCGGAGAAGAGGACGGCGGGCTCGGAAGACGGCCGGCGCTCCATAAACTCGGGCTACCTCGCGAAACAATGACCGGAGCGAGCGTCCCGTTGCTCTATACGAGGCCCGCACGGTTAATTGGTCTCAGGAAGCCAAGACAGCCGATATTTACAAGCAGCCATGCGAAGGTATCACATTCCGCTGCATGGGAACAAAGGCCCCTTCTTCCGACTTTCCCGGTCCTTCAAAAGTTTTCAAAGGCTCCCCGCAGGAACCCTAGATATTAACGAACCAGCGAACTGAACACGGCACGCGAACGCTGCTTAAGTGCACGTCCCCTATTTTTGCTTTTCTTTTTATCAGCGATTGTAATGTTGTTAGCTGGGTGCTGATATCATCGCATGATCATTTTGCTGTGATATGCCTTAGCGTGGAGGTGAAACCAACTTAGACGTTCTTATTTCGTTAAGTTGGAGACGTTCTCGGAGCCGGTAATTAATCAGAAAGTTCGTACACTGTGAGAAGATCTTACACGCGTGCTGTGACATACTGCCTCGCAAGGCGAGGCACATGTATATGTCAAACACCAAGAACTTTTTATCTCTTTTTTTAGTCAATTTAAATAACGAGACGGACAATCGGCGTTCTGCGCTGTCGCTGTGCATCTCGAAGTGAAAAAGTGTGGACACGGTTTTAGTTGCAGCGTATTAACGATACCCACTGAGCGATGGTTGCGTCGATGAGAGTAAGAATGACACTCGGGCTGAGATCGACTGTTTCTTTCTACCCAGAGCATCCTTTCGCACGCTAATCAAAAAAAGAAAAAAAAAGGAAAAAGTTCCGAACTTGAAATCACCCTTCAAAAAATAAAATAAATAAAAGGAGTTTATTTGAAGAATTTTGGTTTGTGGCCTTCCACCTTTGAATAGGCGAAGAAAGGCCCGCGCCGTTCGATAGCTACCTACAAGCTACGATTCCAATGTGTCGAAACGTGAACCAAACTAAAATAGGCGAAGTGTTATTATAAACGCGCCGAGAAGTTGTATCTTCTGAATAAATATTGTAAAACTGCAATAACTACTACTAATAAATAACGCGAACGCTAACTCACGACTGTAGTTTTCCCACTCGTACAGAAGAAAAAGATGTAGCGTTTATTTCTCTTTTTCTTTTCATCCTATTCAGTAAGAAGAGAAAGAAACAGAAAGAAAGAGAAATAATTTTTTCAAAAAGAAGAAACGCTACCTCTTTCTCTTCTTCTGTACTAGTATTAACAGTTGTGAGTTAGCGATTGTTCCGTCATTGTGTAGTTGACGTCCGCGATATTAATTAGTAATATGCATATCCAACTAGCCCAACTTAATATTTTTAGTACAATAATTACGGGGGTAGTCTTTGTTTTGTTTATTTTTGCCTCGTATAGGATTTATGTAGGGCGAGAGACGGGTCTCTTCAGTTTTGAAGGTGACACACGCCTTTCATAATAGGACATAGTAATTATAATTTGTCCGGTTATGTAGACGATTCCAAACAAAGTGCAAACATCACTGTGTGCGAGGTTGGTCGTAAGTACAAGGAATATGAAAGCTTCGTGTTTAGCTCTCATACTCTAGGTAACTACGTCAACAGCCTTGTCGAAATCACCTGCCTTGGTCGTAAGACTCGGCGTTTTAAAGTAAACGGTGCCTGAGACAGAACCGAGTAATTACTGACGGTCCCCGAGACGCCGACAGTGTCACTCTTGTACACATTACTTTAAAAAAAAATTAGTTGATTACAATTGCTATTACGCTTTGTCAAAAAGTATCAAATTACTCTGGAAAAGAGTATTTACTGCTACTTGAAAAAGTAACCCCTCCTTTCCTGGTTACTTCAAATTTTCAAAACGACATATCGTTTTAACGGTTTAAAAACGGGCCTTTCTTACTGCGCCATGTTGTATTAGAATTATTGGATTGCAGACTACTTATCTTCTCAATCCAGCCATTTTGGTAGTCCGCCACCCTGCCAGAGACTTGGGTCGAGGATTCCTTGGTAGGAGGGTTGTGGAAACTAAGGGCGCCATTAGGAAGAGGAGGGCGAATAGTGGCGGCTACGAGTAATTTTATTACTTCGTGATTACTCCCTTACAATGGTAGTCAAATGATTTCAAAGTTTCTCCTGAATGTAATCGATTACAAGTAATCTTCTTACTTGTAATAAGTACCGTACAAGTCCGGTTCCAGTTTACGTATCTGTCTTTCCCTCGGGAAGGTACTTCCCGTAACACGAAGCAGCGGGGAAAGGCTCGCACAAACGTGCGCAAGCTGCACGAGGGCCGGAATCGGTTACCCGACAGGCGTCGCGCCGTCGTCGTCCTTCTTGGGACCGTTCGAGGAACCGGAAACGCCGCCGACAAAGACAGGCACCGACGGGAGAAGATAGAAAAGTTAAAGACGCGTGTTCGGGGCGGGCGCGTCCTCGAGCGCCGTCTTGGCCATCGACACCGTCGTCGTCGCGTCAACGGTGCCCCGGCGAGCCCCGGCGCCGAGCGCTTCTCTGGTGACTAGGAACCGAGGACGATGGGTGGCTTGAGGCGCGTACCTCACGCGACTCCCGCTTCCTTTACGCCTCATCTAATGCCCATTAGCGGCACTCGTCACCGGAAACTTCCGCGGTGATTATTACCCCGCCCCCGTCTGTCCCTTTACGGGGAGAGGGTCTCTCGCGCAGCATCCTGTCGCCGTTTCTCCGCCTTTTTTCTAAATAGGGATTCAATTTGTGGCTCGGCTAATGCTTCCCCAGGACCCAGTGGAGGCGAGCGACTTGCAGGTTGAGGCGATTTGTGCGCCGCGCTACGGTCGTTAGTACTGTAGGGGGGGGGGGGGGGGGGTCATTCGGATCTTTAAGGTCAACCGCGGCACTTTTGAAAGCTGGGCTTCTTTGAGGCGGTGCCTGCCGCTCATGACCGAGAGGATATTGCTGCAGACGGCTTTTGAAGCCGTTAGTCCTGGTCTCATCACCTTTTTGTTCTATTTTTTATTATTATTTGCAGAACGTCCTGTCGCTCCTTCATATAAATGAAGATAGCACTGCTTGGTGTTGCCCAGAACTTCGCAGTCTGGTATAAACCGCATCCCACACACCGATAAAAGAGGCCTTCTGTTTTTCTGCTATTTTTTCTGGAGTTCTTCATTCTGCATCATTGTGTTAGCCCAAGATATTCCTGGAGCAATATATGAAGCGTCTATTTCGATAAACCTAATCATTCAGTTATCTAGATTCTACGAAACCCCACCATATAGGCAGAGCAAAATAAAATAACAAAATCGTCTTCTTTTTTATGTGTGTGCAATTACGGCAGTACTTTGAAAACATTTTTTACGCCAATAGTTGTTAGTGGGACACCTTTACGAGCGTCAGCTATTAGTAGGACACTTCGCGGTTTCGCGCCGTCGACCGCGCTCCATATCGACGCGGGTCATTTTCGACACACCTCCACAACATTCCACGGGCCACTGCTAGGTAATAAGCAGGCAAGACAACATGCATCGCCATTTCATTCTCTCATTTCTATTCTTTATTGATTTTTCAGGCCTTGGCCGGCAGGGCGGTAGAGGGAAAAGGCATTACTGCCTAACGAGCCCTCTCCGCCCATTACAGTTCGAACAGCACTGAAGCAAAAAAAGAGAATAAACACCACATGATAGAAATTAACACTTTAAAATACAGCAAAGTACTATACTGATAGCTGGACATACTTATGCTATCAGAAAAAAACATAGTTGACTACTTATTCAATGCATCAGCAAACATCACAAAAACCACGCACATACCAGAGGAAACTAGACGACCTTTAAAAAAATCTTAAAAGTTTACATAACAAAAATAGAAGCACTGTCTATGTACCAAACAATACAGGCATTAATCATTTACATGTATTCATAACAGCACGCCCGGCAGCATCAGCGAGAGTGTTCACAGGTTGTACGCAATTACTCGACATAATGCCTGATTGCGTATCTATGAATCTTTAAAACCATGGTAGCAAGATAACATGCCATGTTATTATGCATGGCAGCATGTTATCATGCATGTCATCATGTAGCAAGATAACATGCATGGTCAGTAAAACAGTTCCCGCCGGGCAATCTGGCAGTGCACTGGGATAGGTGCCCATGTGACCCCGAGTTAGCACAAACAACAATTCTCGGGCGATACGCGGATAAAACTGCCTTTGGATTTTACGGTGCATTCGGTATCAGAAAGCAAGGGGAAAGCAAGTGCGTTCGCTGCCCCGCCAACGCACCTGACAGATACAACGTTTTATTTTCTAAACGAATAGCCAGAATTATGATATTAATAGTGTGAGTTTGTTTCAATAAACCTTCATTTGAGAGTGCACTTCGTCTTGTCTACGTTCTTGTCGCTGTTTATTCGGCACTTTTCGTTTAGCACGTGGGACTCTTTGTACCGAGGTGACGTACAAAAACACGCTCACCTCTTCCGCCGACAGCTGAAAGGCTCTCTACTTAATACACCCTCCTCGGTTCCACAACGCTATGGAATTTTCGTATGGTGTGTAACTCGGTTTAACACAAAACGCCTATGCGGGCTCCTATGGTGCTCGCTCGCACACTATACCGTTCATTCAGTCCATCTGCTCCGAAATGACACCCTAAGCGGCTCCGACGTCACACGTCAGCTGTCGCTGTGTTTCACCTGAGGGTTGCGTAAGTGGATACAAGTTTTCGCTCTAAAACGCCAGAAAACGTGTTTTATAACAAAATAAACGATCAGCATAATCTACTGTCGTCTTCGACCAAGTGCGTGATGTATAGGGCGTGGGCAACAAAAAAGAACGAAGCATTTCAGGCTTGAAAAATTAAAATATACTGTATATGCACGCAGAACAAAAACATGAACACCTCCAGTGGCATGGCAAGAACAAAACGTTGTCTTAGCTCATACTAGAACTCCCAGCATTCAAAGTACCTTTGGGCTGACAAGTGTTTGCCAGAGTGGATCACTTAAACAAAACAAACAAAAAAACTTTCAGCCTTTCCATTCTGGTGAAGAAAGAAGAGCAGCGGAGCTGTACTATGTGCCACCATCTATGAGCGACGGTGGCAACCAGACAACCGGTTGTCTGGTTACCGCCGTCGCTCGTAGATGGCGGTAGCTGTCCAGAGGTTTGTGTCGAGATTTATTTGTCCACGGACACGAAACTGGGGAACCTAGCTCCTTAACAGCTCCGCTGTAATATGTATCAATCCAGAAGACACGAAACAGGATACACTTGCAGGGTATCCTACGCAAACAGTCTCTTCAAATTCGCGACTCCAGCAAAAACGAACGACACGTAGCGGGAAAACACTGAACTGGCCGGACCAGGTCTCTTTCGCGATTTCTGCTCGCCTCTTCTGGATTCCGTGTTTGCATGTTGTCGGTGGATTGCGCGACAGAACAGTTCTACCGGTGTCTGTGTCGTAACCGTAGTATCGCCTTGTGACCCAGGCTGCGTCTGGCACGCGACCCATGGAACCGCATGAGCTAGACATTCTGCGTTTCTCAACGCGTTCATCAGCACCGGTGGAAGGACAGGGGCGGTCCTTTCCTCGTTTCCTCGAAGAAAGTCAGCCTCTGGAAGCTCGCTTAGCCCCAACACATCGCCGGAGGTTCGAAAACGTGGAGAATGAAAGCTGCGGGGAACCATTTGGAGTCAAATTCCCGCTCGCTGATGCCCCAGCGTTGTGCAGTTGAGCTGCACATGACATACAGAACGACCTTGACTCGACCGCCATATGTTGCCCGATAGCATGGACGTCCCCTTTAGGTCGCTGGAATCGCGGAATAGCAGCGGACATGTATTGATGTCCATTTCACTAGGGCGGCTCATCCTGGTTTATGAAGAAAGGAAGATGAAGAAGCAGCTAACTTCAAAGAAAATCAACAGGACGGGGCTGAAGAGGAAGAACAATTATGAGACAAAATAAAGGAGTTTGCGGGTTTCGCTAAGAACTGCCTGGCACCAGTTCTTAGCGAAATTTCCTGATGTACGTCGATCGAGCGGTGAAAACACGCCTAGATGATATCGCTACTGTATGCAGGGGGTTCAGCTATGGGGGTGATTATCTGGCGATTCATCCGACCTCAATTTCTTCGTGTTCCGTTGCTGACGCATTCACGTCATGCTCGTCATTATCAGGCCTCAGGTTCACGAATGAGGAACCTTCAAGCGAAGGCCTACAGTATCTGGACCTCCGTTTTCCCATCCAACCCAAATGCCTCTGTGTTAAACCGTCCAACAAAGGTCCAAAAAAATGGTTCTTCCATTTACTAGCTTTCATTCAAAATCCGTAAAACTTGGAATCGTCCGATCTTTATTCGCCTCCTGCTCGTTCCAAATGTTGTCCCCACCTAGCTCCAGGCAGCCTCCTCCGTCAGCACCACCGACTCCTCCAAGCAGGATATCCCGCAGACCTCCTTCAAAACATCCTTCAGCAGCCACTTCCTGCTCCCAAGCAAAGACTTTTCCGCATGGCCTGCATCCAATACGCACACAACTCTGCCCAACGACTGAAGAGCCTTGCTGCTCGGTTCAGACACTGAGGTCTTATTTAAATGCCGGAAGAAATTAAAACAACTGTGCCAGGAACTGAACAACGAGCCTCCAGCCAGATGTTCCATAAAGCACTCCAACAAGCATTAGGCGTACCAACCGGGGGCGGGGGGGGGGGACACAGGCGCTCGCTCCCCAGTTCTTAGAGTGTGTGTGGGGGGGAAGGGGGGGCAAGGAATGTGTTCTGCCCTTCGCGAAATAGTTGCCACTGGGCAGGGCAAACACTGGCCGGCAGCGCCCGGGATACAGGTGACCGCCCTCCTGCTTGGGGGGGGTCTGCTTTGCCCCCCTCAAGAACAAGTTGGTACGCTACTGCCAACAAGCACGTCACCTGTCCAGAAAGCCCACGTATTCCATCCCTTTACGTTGCGGTGGGCAATACATAGGCCAGACACGACGTTGCCTGAAATTCCGTCTGGCCTATGTAAAACTACGCGTCGCCGAACGCTAATTCTCCGCCCAAATACAGTGCTACCGATTCGAACCAGATGCCAAAGTTTCAGAGCTAACCGTTATCTTAATCAAAAGTTACATTATTTTCATAAACTTTCAATGAAAAAGCGAGGCCCGTCTTTGCCCGTTTGTAACTTGCGCCATTCAGCTATATGTATCCGAGAAATCCGTCGGCCGTCATGTTTTAATTTAAAATTTCAGAAAATTACTTATAACTTTTTATTAAAATAACGATTACCTCTGAAACTTTGGCATCTGGTGCGGGCCGGTAGCTCTACATTTGAGCGTGGAATAAGTGTCCGGCAATGCGTAATTTATTTTTGCGGGAAAAATGTAAATTGATTTGCAAGTATGTATTGTAGTAGTATTAATAAATAATTAATAGCTGAATAATAAATGACTAAACATGACTTAGAAACAAATTCAATTTTCAATACCTTCGAACTAACAGCTCGACCGGCGATACAAGTCCATTGGCCATGGAGGACTGCCAAAGGACAATTCTATCCGGATTGCTGCTCTCGAGACTTCGTTCGTGAAAGAGGCATATACCGAATGAATGATGGCAACACCGTTCTCACGAATCGGCCCACCATAAAAGCGGAACAAGATGAGAGCGCGCTGCAAGGTCCGCTGGTTGTGGGCCGTGCTACATCTCTCTCGAGATTTACGCAGTTGACAGGCGGGCACCCGGTGTCCCCGCAGCCATCGACCGCAGTAATCGGCTGGGCCGCTCGAACGATACCACGATTAGCCGGTGGCATCCCAGATATGCACTACCGCTCAAATACTCCGCCGGAGCGCGCATCTCCCGCTGCACCCCCAGGTTAAGGGTGGACGGAGCCTCTCGCTGGACGGAAGCGTCCAGGTTGCGGTCTCCTCAACGAGTGCCATCCCCCGCCCAGCGGGGCAGTCGGTCGAGGGGACAGCGGCGGACTCTCTTCCGCGCCACAGAGTCCACCCGCGGGGTCCGGGATGCCAAGTCCCCGAGATTCGGTCGGCAGCGGCCGGCTAATCTTTCTGCACGAGCGGAGCCCAAATTGGGGACGTCGGGGCCAGGCTCGCCGCCGGGGCCCTCCTCTGGACAGGGAATGCCTTCCGCGCGGCTGGACATCGATCCGTCGCCGGGCACGACCCCGAAAGATGCCGCGCGGCGACTTCCCAGACGTCGTCCGCTACGACGCATGTTACTCCCGCGGAGTTTTCTCCTGAGGGGATCGCGTCCCTGCGGTTGACGTTGTCCATCGGAATGAATGCGCCGAGGATTCTAGCAGTCGCTCACGAGGAAAGCCTGCCTCGTTCACACGTCCGACATACTTGCGGGCTATTCTATAGTCCGATGCTTCCCGGATGGGGAAATGCGAGCCGGAATATGAATGATCGACACACAAGCATTCAAGCCTCCGTCCGCGGGAGGCAGTAACATCTTTAGGTAGGACGAAACACAATCGGAAAACCTATAATTTCGTCTCGATCACTAGATGTCTCGTGTGAACGCAGCTGAGGAAAACATACTTAGGGCTGGTTCACACACTTGGGACTGCTTACGACCGTGTGCCTTAAAACTAGGGCTGGGAAATCGGTCGATTACTCTACCGATTTTAATCGATCAATGCCGAGACGCCGAAACACACTTGTCCCGAGCGATGGAATGTCCGCTCGTGCTTCTCGCGTTCCTCGGGCTGCCGCTTCTTTTCTCGTCGGGTTTGAAAACCATGTTTCGGGTCCTCGCCGCTGCGAAAGCTGTGCGCTGAATACCAGACTGCCCGAGAAATGCTCTGCGCTACCAGATCTCCGCGCTCCAGATTTGCGACCGAGCACTCTACGGCTCCGTCATCGAACTGCCAGGCTTTGTGAGTATTAGCACCGAGAGCGAACACAAGCGTCGCTGCGGTCGCCGCGCCCTGATTGGGTGAGGTGTACCGTGACGTCAGGGGGAGTGACTCCGCTTCGCGATCTCGCATCCGGCTCGCTTCTTTGCGCCGGTTTGCTGGTTTGGCGTTGTGCGCCGCAAGCACTTCGAGGAGTGGGACCTCGTTTACCCGGTGTACAAGACGCCGGGTATACGCCAATACCGACGTGCTTCCATACATTTTATAAGCCTGCTTGTCACTTTTGCCTTTATAATTGGGTTACAAATCCCGAAAGATATCGGCGGAGGCGATTCCGCCGATGAACTCCTTGTCCGTCCATCAACGATACAATGCAATCTTGTGAAGGGTCGGTGGAGCGGCGGCGTAGGCGTTGCAGGCGCTGACAATCCTGTTCCTTGCATGTTCATGACTTGGGAGAATATTACATCCGCTTTGCAAACACTTGAAATGGCATTTATATCAAGGGGCTTTGGTGGTCAACGAATTTGCTCACAACCCCCGACTCTGCGCGTGCTATCTGGCATGCGCGTGGTCCGCAGATGTTTAAAGGTCCTGGGTCCAGCGCCTCGAAGTGATCGTGGAACAGGGTTGTTTTACATAAGTGAAAGCTTCTTCGTGAATTAATGATATAGTTTATACACGTACGCAGGCATGTTTTATTTTTCAGAAGATGCACAAACACTGGAAATTAGTTCGCATATGGTAGCAGGAAAAACTGCCGAATTATGCCTCGTTGCCTGCAAATGAGATCTCAGTGAACTGCACAAAATATGCAACAAGCACGTAACTTTAAAAAAAATTGGTTTCGAGCCTTTTATGTTTATACAGCCTTGATGGGGAGATGCGCCCCCAACGGGTAATCTGGTCTCTTAGCTGTAGATGAGAAATTTAGCCAGTGCGGTACGAAGCTAGCGAACCTGGTTTTTAACGTGCATCACGCAGTAGTGATCACACGAACGCGTGCCGGCGCGAAACTCATCCAGATCGAAAACGGGCGGGGGCGGTGGGGATCTCGAACCCACAGAGGTTCCCAGCGCAAGTTTTCGCTCAACGCTCCGAGCTGGAGACGCGTTAGCCAACTCGGCCACTTCCCTCCCCTAGCAACAAAACTGTAATTTGGAATGTTTATATACTCCTTTCCCCACCGAAAAATCCGGTATAACTTTTCACTATCCGGACGATGGAACCGGGAAATTTGTTTCTGGAAACCGAAATCCAGATTGCCAGACAAAGAAATAATTTTGGAAACCTAAATTCCAGATAGAAGTCCAGATAAGAATCCAGATAGATTTGAGTTCCATAATCCGGATAACGAAAAGTTATACCGGATTTTTCGGTAGGGTCTTCTGAGATTCCTTCTTTATTCCAGCATTGGGCACTGAAAAGACGACCGCTTAGTACTCGAATTGTCATTTCGAATTAAAAGATACACTGCTGCAGGTCCCCAGCAAGCTTCCTGAGCCTCCAAACTCCCTACAGCTAAACTATCTGACAACACAGGAAAACAGGAGGAACAGCATGCAAGCATTCGAACGGCTGTCCAGTGGTAGATGGCACTAGTAGCAGAAAATGTGGAACCTGTGAAGGGGTGACAGTTTGCGTGAGAAATATGTTCTGGTATTTTAGCTTCAGGAAAATTTGATTTAGCTAAAATCTAAATTTAGAGCCGAAAGGCTCTGTTCACACTCTTGCAGACCGAGTCTCCGGACCGAGAGAGCAAACCAGCTTAGTTTCTTTATGATCCCCAGGGACCAGCTCCGGGCGTGGGCAGCCGATGCTGGTCCTAAGAGATCGCAAGAGGCTTTGGAAACCGGCTTGAGTCTCTCTCGGTCGAATCCCGGTTGCAAGAGGGGGTGAACGGACCTTAAGGGACTAATAACGGAAGACACCTTCGCTTACGTTGGTTGTACATTATTTGAGGGATATCCTAAACAACTATGTACATACCACCAGTGGAGTCCATTGACATTCTATCCAAATCCAAAAAAAAAGTCAAATGCCAGCAATGCATATAAATAAATTTTTCTTGTTTCTTTACTTTGCCCGTGTACTTGGGCTGTCTCACTTGTGATTCTCTCTCCATGGCCCAGACTATATTTAACATGTTGCTCGAGCCGCATGCAGCTTTTCTGGTTCGGCGTTTTTGTTTAAGCACATACATATAAACAAAACAAAAACGGCATAGTATACATAACCTGCACATCAGGCACGTAGCCGGGGGGGAAGGTGGCGCGAGGGACGCCCCCCCCCCCCCGAAACACCGCCCCCCCCCCCCCCCGAAATCTTGCATTTTGCTGGGCCTCCTTTCCCCCTCCCCCTGACAGCATTTTGTCATGGGTGCCCCCCCCCCCCCCCAAATCAAAATCCTGGCTACGTGCTGCTGCCAATTCATTCAGACTATCAGCACCACTGGTTGTATGAGATGTAAATCTCTAGTGATGCTCCTGCAATTGTGGCCATATTTCTTCATTTTCATGTGCCAGCTGCGATTCGTGCGTTGCCTGCCCTGTCAACCCTGCCTGAAAAGTTGGTTGAAGTTTCGTCTGCAGCTACGAGGTCATTTCTCAATAAAGCTACGCATGAAAATTTACACTTCCTACGAAAAACGCGCACAAAAATGATTAAATTGAAACGAGCGCGCCGACAGCTAACGCCGTCGCAGCCTCCACAGGGCGAGCGGGGAGAGTCGGGGGAAAATTCTATCAGCGCCGTGACGTCACCCCGGTTCGCCGTAGAGGGGCGCCACGCAAACTTCTCGGGGCTAGCTGAGGCTATGGCACAAAGACGTATTTTGGAACACTTGCT
Source organism: Ixodes ricinus (assembly GCA_037355805.1). NCBI lineage: Eukaryota > Metazoa > Arthropoda > Arachnida > Ixodida > Ixodidae > Ixodes > Ixodes ricinus. Next base: position 142,484 of record JAZHYW010012480.1, read on the forward strand.
CGCTGTATAGTGAAGTGCAGTTCCAGGGTCACCTCATAGACGGCGCCAGCGTGCCAGTGTGTTTGTTCTCCTGGTCCTAAGGCGTATGCGCCGAGAAACAGAGGGAGAGGAGGAGACGAGAGCGCGTGGGGACATCAGAACGCCGAGCTTTGGTTGGAAGGATTAGTGGGCAGGCCTAAAGCTGTAGCTGCATTTGTCTTCACTGCACCCGTCGAACGCGTTCGAATGCTATACTCTCATTTCACTTTATGATGTACCGCAGGAAAGGCTACAGAGCGCGAGCTCCATTCTCTAGGGCCCATCTCGGCGGCACAAGCTCTCGTGCATTAAGGCCAGCTGCCAACACTATGAGCTGGCTCGCGCTTCTAGCCTTCGCTACGTGTAGAACAAAAGGTGAAACGGATTATAGAGCGAAACGCCGGACGCCGGCGTTCAGCGTTCTAAGGCGCGTTCGACGAGTGCAGTAGAGACAAAGGCTACTATAGCTTTAGGTCTACCGCACTAATCATTCACACAGAGCTCTGACGTCCCCGCGCGGTCTCGTCCCCTCCTCTTTCACACTTTCTCGGCGCATATGTGTTGACCAGCTGGGCCAGGTTTCCCTGCTTAGTAGCCGGATATATAGCAGCACTGTTAAGTGACTGCGGCACGAAGAGCTACACAAACGTACGCCGTATCGGGTATCAGAGAAGGCCCGCATTGATCCACGCAGAACAATCTCAAACAAGCACTGCGTGTCTACAGAAGATGCTGTCTCCGTCTCAAGTTTCTTCAGTGCGCACACGGCGAACACATCTCTCCCGCTGCTTCCCTGTGTTTTTTCATATATATATATATGTATGTATACGTAGCACGCACCATTTTGTGCTGCGGAACACCCGAACAGATATATGCTGGTCCCACTGTGTTTGCTCCCTATCTTCCATCGGGACGAGAGCGACGAGACCATGCCCTCCAGCAATTGGGTAGAGTGCTCCGCCTTCGAGAACCCGCCGAGTTGTCCTACCAAAATACGGGAGCGCGATAAACGTTTCATTCTCGAAGGAATAACAGAACGCGGTCCGGTTCCCGAGGCACCCCGAGATGGGCACCGGAGGTTTCGCGTCGGAGGGACTCCTTCGCTCCGGGTCATCTCGGGCTCGCGCGTCGACGCCTCTGGAGTGGACGTCTGCCACACGGACTGTTGTCTTTTCATTAAACGAGTTGCCAGGAATCTCGCTAAGCGCGAACGAGACGAACAGAATGCCACAGCACTCTGTTTGCTCTTATTCAGTAGCCTGGAGCCCATTGATTTTCTCTGGCAGCCTGCGGGACGAAAAGAAACATCACAAAACAACATCTGACTCGCAGATGAACCCTGGCACCCATGTCTTTATATATATATATGTGTGCTCCAATGGTTTGCCATCAGCATGACATTTGGGGGGAAAGCTGGAAATGTTCCAGGGAAAATTATTTTGTCAAAATGTATTTATTTATTTGGATACCTACATGGCCTAAAACGGCATTGTAGTAAAGGGGGAAAGAGGGGGGGGGGGGGCACAGAAAAAGCTGTATACATACTAAAAAAATTATAACATGGCAATATGAAAACGGCATGATACAAAGAAGAAAAATAACGCAACGATGCTAGACTCAGAAACACTAGAATATAAGAAATTTAAACAAACTGGATTTTGTCAGAAAAGACAGCTCCAACATTGTAATTTCTAGAGCGTCATTAGGTAATTTATTCCAGACCTCAATAGACCCTTGAAAAAAAGCATTTAAAAACATCAGTTCAACGTTTATATGGACGAATCTTCTTGAAATTATCTATTCTGTGGGACAGGTAATAGGCTCTAGAAGATATGTTAAGTTACAGGTACAAGTGTTGTCATAAAAAAAAATGTTATATAAAAAGGTTTAGACGGAGGCATTGTCGTCTCAGACTCAGAGGCCTCCAGCCCAGAGACGTGTTAAGTTCAGTTACACTAACCCTGAAATCATAATTTCCTGTAACAAATCTGGCGGCACGATTCTGTCTTTCTTTTCCAGTCTGATCTTCTAATTTTAGCCTATATGGGTCCCAGATTGTACACGCGTAATCAAGATTGGATCGTACATGTGATAAATACGAGGTTTCTTTTAGCGACGGAAAGGCCAACCTGAAATTACGTTTTATGAAACGTAGCGACCGACTATCCTTTGAGGTGATATAGTCAATATGTTTGTTACATGGTAAATATGATTAAGAAAAACTCCTAAATATTGAGATTCAGGGTAAAGATCAACCGACGAACCACCAATAGTGTTCGATAGGGAGATTCGTTTCTTACATATTTCTGCTCGATCATAATCGAAACCTCACGTGCACCCGATTTCCGACCACGAAGGGTTACTACGTTTATTTCTTACGCGGTTATTAAAACCATATACCAATTATTAAAACTGTTTCTCGCTACCCCCGCCAGGCGATTCTTTTCGGCTTCTGGTTGGTCAAGAGAGCATGTCAAGCCCTCTTTCTGAGTCTGGTGCACGCCCTGGTTTTGCCCGCGCCTACCACTGACCCAACTCTCTGTATACACGGCTCTGCGTGATACCATCAACCGCTCACAGAGGCGAAGCTCGGCAGCGCCATGGTCCGCAGCGAACGAGCCTAGGACCTGCGCATGCCCACCACCGGCAGCATCATTATTCCACCACCACCACCGTCATCACGTGATCATTGCGCCTTCGGCCACACACTATATATTCACCGAGGTTTCTTCATTCGGCAGCAGCAGCGGTGACGAACGAACAAACACCCAATCACCGCTTTTAAAACCGCAGGTTGGTGTCATTTCCCCTTTATATTTTCTTTTCTCTGGCAAATAGCCAAATCATTGATGCTGCCGGCGCTGCTACTGCTTCTATCTATTGATCCTTATTGGTTTCTGTATTTTCAACCCACTTTTGGAAATGGTATTGAGTAAAGAAATGCTGTCTGCTTTTGAGATTTAAAACGGAAAATCAAAGCAGAACTGAAGGATTTCAGAGACACTTTTTACTTAGAAATTCGAAATGATCTACGGGACGTTAAGACGACGCTTTAAATTGATCAATGAGATGCAGAATTAAATTTAAAAAAACCAGGTCAAAACCGTACTTGAGGAAAGCAAAGAACTGGAAAAAGAGAATTTAAGGCTACAAACAAAGTGTGACGAACTTGCTCTACGAGTGAAGGATAGCGAAATGCGTATCCTGAATTCAGAGCAGTTCTCTCGCATTGCAAACATTGAGGTAAACGGTTTACCCACATAACTAAATGAGAATCTCTCAACGCTACTGGAAAAGATAGGCGACCAAATTGGCGAGCCCATTGCAAAAGAAGGCATCGAAATATATCTTCGTGTTCCCGTCGCAAACAGTTCGTCTAACAAAAACATCGTCGTACAGTTTGTTTATAGGGCCAAACGGAGCAGTGTACTTGAGAAAGCAAGACGATGCGGGCATACGTGGACGAGCATTGAACGAACATCAAACGACCCTACCTAGATTAATGAATACCTCTGTCCTGAGCTGAAGAAGCTAGCTCGGTCAAACTATTAGCAAAAAGAGGAGGCGAATTGGAAGTTTGTCTGGGTCAGGAACGGCCAGATCCTTGCACGGAAATTGGAAGCTGCTCCAATTATAAAAATAACATGTAGTAACGACCTAAGAAAATTGTTTAAGCTGAATAAAAATTGGAATTGCGGTAATGTAAAAATAGCAGTCACCAATTTTCTAGATCCTGCTCATCTTCGAAAATAATGTTAAATAGTACAGACATAAAATTTTAGGTTATTATGCTCAGCAAAACTTGGTACTAATGATAATTCAAGTCCGTTTCTTCTTCCATATTATAACAATTTTGTGTTAAATCAACCAAATAAAAGGGGTGGCGGGGTCGCCATACAAGCGGTGTCCTCACTAAACACTGAACATTTAGCTGTATTTACTCTTTCAGCCGATGACTATGAAGTTCTAACTTTGTTTAATGATTGTAATAGTTTTTGCGTTGTCTATTGCCCTCCTGATGGAAATTTTGCCAAGTTCTGTTTGTTTTAGAGGTATTTCTTAAAGTTGTATGTGTCAACAAATACTCATTGTTTATGAGTGGTCACCTTAATATAGATTTATATGATGTTTCTGGATCTCCAACTGAATTTATTTCTATTCTTGAATCAAATGGTTATAAAATATAATTCATTGACATTTTTATAACAAATAGTGACAATGAACTTGGATATTCCGGTGTAATTTTAAGTGACATCAGAGGCCGTTTTCCGATTTTTTCATTTGTCGGAAGCCCTCGTCATTAAACATCCAAGCTATTGGAAGAGCCGTCAGTCGTTCAACAAATGACTCCCAAAAGAATGAAAATATTTCGTACTAGCACAGCTAATACCGATTGGAGTTCTGTATTCTTAAAGGAAACTGCAGAAGAAGCTTATAAGTTATAACATTTTTGTATCTACTATAACTAAAATTTATGAGCATTGTTTTCCTTAGAAAGAAAGAAATAAAAAGCAAAACGTCAAGAGAGCCATGGGTCACACCTGAGCTACTTCATAAAATATGCATAAAAAACAAGCTTTTTGAAAAGCTTGTCGAAAACAAACATTTCATAGTCCAATTGTGTGCTTACAAATCTTTCCATAATAAATTTAATTTTCATCTGAGTCAAGCAAGAAGGAATTACTGCAATAATCTTTTCAGTGATGCAACAACAAAAGAGGGAGATGCTTCATGGAAACGATATAATTCTGAAGGCTCTTCTTTAAGAGCCTTAAGGAAATAATTAGTGTAGGACTTACCAGCTTTCTAACCAAACACACGCTTCTCTCTAACTCCCAATTTGGTTTTCGAAAGCACAAATCAACAGAAACTGCATTATTAACACAAAAGAACTTATTGCTGACGTACTTGAGAATAAAAAATTTGCTCTAGGAATATTTATTTACCTCACTAAAGCTTTCGGCCACATAAACCACACAATAGTCAACTGTAAACTCCATTCTAATAGTATTAGAGGAAATGCAGCGTTACTCTTGGAGTACCGGTACGTCTCAATGTGTTTTCATAAATTTTACTTTTCCTCTACTTGAAACTATTGCAACAGGTGTGCCCCAGAACAGCATATTACGCCCCCTTTTGTTTATACTTTACCTTAATGACGTTTTTGATATAGTGACATCAGCAAGATCAATAGCCTATTGCGACGATATGACTCTTCTTATTATTGTTACACACCCGACTAATATGGTTTGAGAGGCAAGCGACTCTTTATTTAATTTAAATCAAAATATGAATGCAAACCGTCTGAAAATAAACCCCTACAAAAGCTAAAAACATTTTTTTAAACCTACAAATAAATTAATTTGTTTACAAGCAAATCTTTATCTTGACAACCAGAAAACAGAAGTTGTAAGAGAAATATCATCTTTGGGCGTTTATTTTTCCGAACACTTCACACGGAACGTTCATGTTAATCACGTCCGTAGAACAATTAACTAAATAAACGGCGTGATGAATTAACATATATACAGCACCTACCGTCTCATATAAAAACAAAATGTTGTAAAATGCTCTAAATATGCCTCAGCACTTACTGCTATCTCACATGGGTACAACTGCAAAGCAAAGCAAACTCAACCTTCTTCGTACAAAAACAAAACCAATTAGAATAATAGCTAGTCTCACATGAAACGAAAGCACAGCAAACTATTTTCAGCGGTTACGCATCCTAAATATGTTGTTTTTTTTGTAACAGCTCAAACTCAACTCCCCCCCCCCCTCCCTCCTTTACAGATCTGCTCTACTCACAAACAACGTCTTGGTGCCTGAAATTCTAAATCAGAACAAGCCTTTCACACTCCATAATACAAGACATACATACAAAAGCATGATTTGTCCCGACATCTCGCACAGCATATGGACATCAATCAATAAAATACAATCCACCTGAATTACTAAGCGTATTGGTACAGTATCATATCATACCTGAAGCTGTTACGAAGTCACAAATCATTTTCCTACTAATGACGTCACACAGTCACTAACGTAACGCATTTTAACCCACTTAGCTTTTGCTTAATAAATGATTTGTTTTATTGTGTGTACAGTTATTTTTTGCTCGTTTGTTTGCTTCTTTATATGTGCATTACCGTTTGTACAGGGGCAGGGACCTTGTCGAGCTACTGAATGTAGCTTTTTGTCTCCGCCCCTCCGCTCCCTCGAGAGGACATAAAGAATTATAATAATAATTAATGGATTAACGCTTTAATCGCGATTAATCGTTTTACGCGGTTAATCAATAAATTTGTAACAATACCCCCCCCCCCCCACCACAAAAAAAAAAAAAGTTAATTGCTTTTACTACGCAGACGTGGGCGAGTACGCCTCTATGAAGGGCCAACTTTAGGTGAAATTTCAACGTGAAGTAAACTGCAGGGGCGAGATCTGTAACTCTCGACGAGTGCAGGACGCTACACATGTCCCAGCAACTCTAACACCGTGCGAGTGTCCGTTTAGCGCAGCAGAGTCTATTGTGAACGATCCACAATCAAAGAAATCGATTACATCGGGCTAATTGTTTTATTCAACGTCTAGCCCTAGGTTGCGAAGACTTATTTCAAAGTTGGCATAAAACGCTATTCGATTAAAATTTACCAGTTACATCAAATAGGAAATCTTCAACCAGGCACGCTCCCCCAGTTCATGGGCTTCGTAGTACCTGGCCACTAACCCCAAACTCGGAAGCGCGGTCGCTTTTATATAGCTTCAGAAATGCCCAAAGAAACAACATGCGATGCTAGCGTCGCCAAGGGTAGACGTCCTGAAACAACCGCCTAATATTTGCACGCGTACGCACACACGTACGCGTGTACCCACACAGGCTTATATCGTCTGTGAAGTACGCGCCTCGGCGGCGCGGTGCTTGCTTTATCGTCTCGAGGACCATTCTGACTGCACGCCGTGCACGAAAACCTCGCGTGGGTTTGCCCGTAGCTCGGCAGCAGGGACGACTTTGCTCTAAGCTGACGGCGGAGTAGAAGCTATGAGCAGACCGAACCAATCAGAATGGCAGCACCGCCCCACGTGACTGCGCTTTCTTCGCGCGTGTAAACGCGGAGAGGGCAGCCACGCGGTATATCCGCGGCAATTCACGGATCTGTGCGGGAAAGCCTATCCGTTCCACTCGACTGGCGGGCTAAAAGGGAGGCTGGAAAACAAAGGGCCTTCCTCTCGTGCGGGCCTAAATGGACCGCGACGAATATTTGCGCTCGCGTCGCCATCCGCGCGGGACTTCGCACATGCATTCGGGAAGCTAATGGCTGAGCCTGCCGAGGCGGCTTTTCTTTTCTTGCGCTTGTCGTGAATCGAGCTCTGGCCTCGAGGGCAAACACGGCGAGGGAGCGGGTGGTTCGCACGACTGGCTGTGTGCTCTCCGGATTTTGGGAGGAAAACCTCGAGTTTGTACAAGGCACGGCGGCTCTCCGTCTTTCTTATATGGGCAACAAAAAGCCCGAAAGAAGCCGAGTTTACTTAGTTTTACGACGGATAGACGGCAAAAAAACCTTCTTTGGTTCCTACATCTTTCGTTTTAAGAACCGCCATTCGACACTTAATATTATTTTCGTATATATATACATATAATGTATTTTTTATTAATATTATTTTTACGGTTTTAGGAGTAGCCGCGATATTCGTCGTCGTACAACGGAGACACCAGAAAAAAAAAACACGGTTCTTATTTAAAATTTTGCGCGCCTCCATGTGGTTTTGACACTCGACCGTATCTTGTTCGGAACGGGTCACCGAACGGAAATGTCCCCCGAACGAGAGCGTTGCGCCGGCGTGGACGCCGAAAACTAGGGGATGAAAATGGACGGAAGCAAAGAAACGGCAACGGCATCTTCTGCGGAGCAGACGAGCGGTTATTCCCGAAGCACGGGCTTCGATGTAATGACACACCGCGACGACACGGCAGCCGAAATTGCGCAGTTCAAGACCGTGCATGTACACGGATCAGAGGCGACTGGCTGAAAAAAAAATGCCACTGCAAGAAGCGAGGAGGTAAAAATAAAAGGGACTATAGAATGCCCGTCGCCTTCTTGTTGCTTCGCAGGTTCAACGCACCGCGTCGAGGCCAGCACTGTCTTTGCGAGCCACTTTCGATTAGTGCTAAGACTGATTAATGATGCCGTCGAAACCGCCCCGTCACCCAAAAGAAGCACGGCGACAGTCGTTGGATGAAAGGAACGCTCTCGCTGCCCGTCTCCGAGCCACTTTGGCAGACATAAGCGCGGAGCGGTCCCGACGCCTCGCTGTTCGGAATTATTCAAAACCGTCTTCCATCTTACTCATAACGATTGGGAAAGCCAAGAACGCGCACGCACGCACGCACGCAAAGAGTGGAAGGCGCCCGGGGAGAAAAAAGAAACAACGGAGATCTCGAGCCATTCGGCAGCAGCACAAGCAGATATGAAACATTCCTTTCATAATCTGACACGAAGCACCGTCACCTTCTGCTGCTGGAGATCTCGGCGAAAGGAATTCGAGAAGCGTCGTGTCGCGCGCGACAAAAGCGACAAAGGCGCGCGCGAGAAAGAAAGAGAGAGAGAGAGAGAAAGAGAGATAGTAAGGGAGAGAGTGAAAGACGTGGCAGCGAAAACGAGGCTTCCTCGGAACATCGTGTGCCTGGGCTCTGGCTCTCTGGGTCGACCGAGCCAGGCCATTACCCAGAACGAGCCGTGTTCTTCTGGCTCGTGGAACCGGAAAAGCCAGCACTTGCCTTTGCATCTGGGCGCCACGTAGGCTAGCGCCTGGGCTTGGAATCCAGACTCAAACCCCTCGCATTGCTTCCCTTTTTTTTCGTTTTTGTTCTTAAATTTTTGATGGCATTATTTATTGTAAGCGCATGCGCATCGCATACGTTCACAACGATGTTGCACGAAAGAAGTGTGCACTGTGTGCACCACAACGAAAAAGTTGTTTGCGACCTCGCGTTTGCCCTAGCTCCGGGAATGAAAGAGTAGGTACGACGATTAAAAACAAATATACACGAAGAAAGGGTACGTGAAATTTGCAAAGAAAGATTCACTTCGGTTAAGTTCAACATGAAAAAAAGAAGAAAAAAGCTTATGGCTTTTTTGTTTATTTCTTCGCGCTGGGATTGGGGCATATACCGCAGAACAAGGTCCGCGAAAAGGGACACAGGATTCTCGTTCATCCGTGTGTTAAGCGCTTGTTTCTTGCGGTATAGGAACTCAAAGCGGCTTGTCCGAGTAGAACCCGGCCAAGTACAGTCGGATCTGGCAGGGGGAACTCGAAGAGGAGCCCCCGGAAGGCTCGAAGTGGCAGCCGACGTTTCGCTCAGCTTTGGGAAGCAAAAGCTTCAAAGGCTCTCTCCCGGTGGTACCTACTACCTTTCGAGCCGATGCCACACTGCTTATAGATCATGCCAAGGACTGTCAACCGAAACTGTCTGGGGAATTCCATGTACGACATTAGTCATGAAAAAACTGTCTAGTTAGAAACGTACATATGTATGAAATAGTAAACATGCTTGGAAGAATCTTGAGGCGAGTCATCAGGTAATTGTTTCATCATGCCTGCAGTAAACACCGCGTGTTCTTCGTGCGATGTGTGGGTAATATGACAGCGGCTCCAGAGGCAAGTGTAGACAAGCGCTCATCTTCACTCTTGCGGGTGCCGGACACAAACAGGACGTGGCAAGTTTTCTGGTCCTGATCACACTTTATTCGTTTCCCTTCTTACTGTCATCTTCCCGAGTTTTCACGACCAGGTGGCGATCACGTCCAACATTTTCTTCGTGCAGTCCAATGTTCCTTAGTCCACAACTATACTATACTTCGTTTCAGCTTGGGTCCAGACGCAGCCGATGCTACAAGCACGAGCGTGTGGCCCTGAACAGTGCCTGTACTGCACGAGCGCGCGTGCTTGGCAGGGACGCAGGAAGCCCGGAGCTCGCGCTTGTAGCTTCGGCTGCGTCTGGACCCAAGCTGAAACGAAGTATACATCCAAATTTCATGAAAAAAATTTTCACGTTTGTAACGCATATGCAGGTGAATTTTACGAAAGGCGGACAAATTCGATATTGCGAAAAATACAGCATCGCAACAAAAAAATATTTGCGTCTTTGGACTCCGCTAGGGGACTACTTGAGAAAAAATTATTAAGGTCCGAGATAATTATATTAGTAATTATTTTTGCATAATTAACTTTTTTAATATTGCGTTTGAGCGGTATAGATTCAATTAGAAAATTGCTCAGCGTCATCGAAAACACTAAATCAACCAATTGCAGTAACGATCGAAGTGCACGCGAAGCATTTTTACGGCTTTCCGAAAAACCGTACAACTTGACGGGTTTTGTTTCGGTTTGCTATCGGAGCGCATCTCCGCCCCGGCAGCACCGCACCCCGTGGAGAGATAGTGCAACCAACCTCTGCTGCGCTGTCATCGCGCGACGCAGCAAAGGCTGGTTGCACTATCTCTCCACGGGGCGCAGTGCTGCCGGGGCGGAGATGCGCTCCGATAGCAAACCGAAACTTAAAAAACCCGTCGAATTTGTACGGTTTTTCAGAAAGCCGTAAATGCTTCGCGTACCTTCGATCGTTCTGCAATTGGTTGATTTAGTGTTTTTCGATGATGCTGAGCAATTTTCTAATTGAAACTATTCCCTTAAACACAATATTAAAAAAATAATTACGCAAAAATAATTAACAATATAATTATCTCGGACTTCAATAATTTTCCTAAGTAGGCCCCTAGCTCAGGACCAAAAAGACACAAGCCTTTTTTTGTTGCGATGCGTAGTTTTCGCAATATCGAATTTGTACACCTTTCGTGAAACACCCTGTATATAATAGTTGCTTCAATATTAGTGTCTCATATTACTGCCGCGTTGTTTTTGCTTTGTCCCGGTAGTTGTTAAACAAATATTCTACCAATTTATTGGTACATTCCTCCTAATGTATAATTCCGGTTAAACAACATGGTTCTAGGAAACATCCTACTCCGAAGCGTATCTAGTTACCTATTCGAATCTCATGGTTTGCCGCCGCAATCAAAATGGTCTCCTCGTTGCCATTCAGCTTAATTCTTTCATTCTCCTCTCGCGTGCTCGTGCCAGTCTTTTAGTTATGGAAGAATAATACCTACTCATGGCCGCTTACGCTTGTCACGTCACAACAACAACAACGGAACTAGCCTCGATTCATTAACGATATTTTAAGGTGCAGAGCGTCAGAGAGGAAGGTAGATGGACTCTTGAAGTAAAGTCAGAGGTGATAACCTAAACGTCAGGTCTAGCTTACTACTTTATACATGGGAAAAGGTGAAGAGCAGAGAAAGCAGAAGTAAAAGGAGAGTTAAACCTTTTCTCCGTAGCATACTGAAGAAATATATTTTTTTCGAAACGGACTTGTTTTTATCTGAAATGCATCTGGCTGAAGCGCACAAGCTGCGACCCATTGCGTCGAGCTACAAACGCTGCTGCCCTCTCGCGCACCGTCATCCCGACTGTCAGGGCTTTTGAGCGTACAATGACGTGATTTGTTGCATCATCATCCCATTCATCATTATTACAATCATTGCATCGTGATCTCTCATTACTATGCCTTGCTTGCCCCCTTTCCCTAACCAGCGTAGAATAGCCAACATATGCTAAGTGTTCAGACAACCTTCCAGGCAGTGGCGTAGTCAGGGGGAGAACTTACGGGGCTTCAAACCCCTCCCATACGCCGGAAAAAAAATCCTGGCAACGTTACTGCCTTTATGCTGTAGTGACCAGTCTAAGAACTGGAATTAATCAACTTTATCCTATCAATGCAATCTACAATACACATTCGAGCCGCGTTAGCTCGCCCGTTACACGAATAAGCAATTTGCTCAAACCGCGGACACGACACAGCAATGAAGCCGTCAAAGTCTGCTTTTTCGTTCACTTTCAACTTGCCCGGAGTGTACTGGCGGCGCGCGGTCGTTGCAGCATTGCGCACGCTGGACACTGCAAGGGGGCGAATGTATACTGCCGGGACGTGCTCGACAAAGCGACCAACCCCGATCGGGAAACTCGTGAAAATGCTCGACAACCAAGGGCCCATTCGCGCATGCGCGACGCGTGGCGCCGCCACCTTGGGGGAAAATATAAACGTGAGCGAAGCCGAGAAGGTATAAAGAGCGAACGCCGATGGCGGCTCCATGTGCAGATCCGGAGAAGCAGGATTTATGGGCGAGTCGTTTCCATTCGAGAGGAGAAGAAGAAATCGAGAGACGGGGCCTGGGGGGCTCAAGGACTCACGGAATGACGGTTTTTCTTTTTTCTTGTGTACTTCCACAATAAAACGTGGGAAACCGCGTGACGGAACGCTTTTTGGGTGAGGATAAACAAACATGTAAGAAAACAAGGACGTCGCAGTTGATCAACGTCGGAGGGATTCATCCGTCAGCAACGACGGGGACCCGCGATGGCCGGGTCGAGGCGGAACCGGCGCAGGTCACCTCCTCCGAAGAACCGGCCCTGACGAAATCACACGCGCCTGCGTCCCGGCTGGCCGCCGCTCAGATTGCAATATGTTTCGTGCCAATCAAAGGCAAATTCGTTGCGCGACGATGTAGACGTTCACCTGTCGTATCATGGCGTCCAATGTCTCCAGTGTAGACGGCCGTGCCCTCAGGCGAGACATTGTCAAGCGTGAGTGTGAGTGTTCTCCCAGTCCCGTGGTTCAGAGTGCTGTGAGTGCTCTCCCAGTCACCATGGTTCAGCTCCTTCTTACCCCTACGTTCCGTAGGTATCCGCCTTCCGCTTTTTCGCGGAACCCTTAAGCCGTGGTGACACTGTTAATACACTTACAAAAAGCCATCTGCAGACTCTGACTCTGTCTGAGGTATTCTTGTAGGACAGTTCTGCCGCAGTGATCGCACAAAAATTGTCTGCAGACGTGTTGGAAGCATACATGTATGTATGAAACGAACAGGTTTCAAAGATGTTTGAGGCACATCCGCAGACATTTCTGTAATTATGTCTCCAGCGAACACAGTGTTTTTTGCACACGACGTATGAGCAGTGCGGCTGCGGCTTTGAAGTGATTGTACTTCAAAGGCCCGCTCACACTGTTGCGACCGAGTAAGACCGAGAGAGACCAGAGCCGGTTTTTAAGCCTCTTGCGACGTCTTAGGACCAGCTCCGCTGCAGCACATCCGGTCCTAAGACGTCGCAAGAGGCTTAAAACCGGTCTGGTCTCTCTCGGTCTTACTCGGTTGCATATGTGTGAACGGCGCTTAAAGGTCCGTTCACACTCTTGCAACCGAGTACGACCGAAAGAGACCAGACCGGTTTTTGAGCCTCTTGCGACGTCTTACCGCCGAATTCACAGCTCACTCAAGATTGAGGGTCCCCTCCACTTCCTCGAGGAAGGCGTGAGGGCCGGCGTTGGCCAATCGCGACGGCGGATCCGTTATCGCGATTGGCCAGCGCCCGCCCTCGCGCCTTCCTCGAGGAAGTGGAGGGGCCCCTCAATTTGAGTGAGGTTTGTGAATTCTGCGTATAGGGATCGGATGCGCGGCTGCGGAGCTGGTTCTAAGACGTCGTAAGAGGCTTAAAAACCAGTCTGGTCCCTCTCGGTCGTACTCGGTTTGAATGAGTGTGGCGGGCCTTAACGTTTCCATCTGTTGCGAGGGGAACTTCGGGTGTTTGTAAGGCCCGCCCAACAGGGCCGGCCCACGCAGTCAGCATCCTGTCGAGAAGGTCGCGACCCACGTGACCGGAGTCACGCGTCGATGCCGTCGGCCGCCACCGTCGATTCGCTCGTCCAGTCCGCAAACACCAGCGCGAACAATGCAGCGACGTCGCGCACAGTTGCCCCCACCGGGCCAGCCTCACCTTTTGAAGCAAGGGGAAATGCAATGTTTAGGTTGCTTGAATTTTAAACTCACTTTCGTCGGTTGCTACAAATAGGTAGAAACGAAAACACTCGTAGTATTTTTTCTTCTTCTGAATGTATAACGCATCGCCTCTTTTCTCTTTAAAGGGGACACGAAACGATTTTTCGACTTTCACTAAATACTACTTCTAATCGCTCCCTAACATTAAAAAGGTATGGAAACAAAGTATTTGCACTTATTTCTTTGTTTAGATGTGGTCTATGTTGTGCCGGCAGCCCCTGAAACACTAGCCTAAACTAGTGTTTCTGTGTTACCGGCCAAGAAGTCGAGAAAAACTAATGTTACAACAAATTAACAGATTTCAAAATTGCGTCTGGTGGCGGTCTGTGAAGCTCCGCTGGAATTCTGTCACGTCATGAGTTCCTAAGAAGCAGCGCCAGATCGCCGCAGTATGGCTGGCTCGTGGAATTACTTAGTCCTGAATGTGACTTGACGGAGAACGCTAACGCGTTTACTATGGGGCAGGAAATCGAACTACAAGGGCGCTTTATCGAGCATGTTGTCCCCGCAGCCCAGTGTTTACTAACACAGCATAACAAAGAAATTAAACTTCACCTATACTTCATCTCAGCTTAGCACGGACTAACTGCGAAGGCTGTGCAAGCGTGAGCGGCTAGCTTCGACTGCCTTGACTGGAGCACTCGCTGCACGAGCGCTCGTGCAGTCGCCGAGGCTTCATCCAAAGCAACTAGCTCGGGCTTTCGGCACGCGCGGCTAACAATAGTCCATGCTACGGTGAGACGAAGCTATAGCACGGCCTGAGCACGAGCGCTTCGCTCTGACCAGTGCTCTGGACGCACGAGGAGCGGCCTTCGAATCCTCATCTTCGATTTCTTTGATCAAAAAATTACACCATCTTCCCGAGGGGAACCATGGGGTGATGCGGAGCATCGTGTTGGTTCCGAAGAAAGAGTCAGTTGCGTGCTGATGTCGAGAGATGGCGCCACCGACTGCCCTAGCGAGACGCCCTACGCGAGCCTTCGTCGCGGCTCGCGGCAGAGAAACTTAGAACGCTCGCCGCTCGCCGCTTATTTTTTTTCACACTTGAAGGAGAGGAGACTAGAGGAGGAGAGTTGCGCGTGCGCGCGCGGTGTGAGTAGAAGCGAACGCACGCGCAGTGCACGCAGCTGGTAGAGAGAGAGCGGAGAGAGTAACGCGCAGCTGTTGGAGAGAGGGAAGGAGGAGAGTTGCGCGTGCGTAGTGTGAGTGCGGACTACAAGGCCGCGGGACATAGACCCGAGCAAGAGATGCTCCGCATCTAAAACAAACAAGAATATTCGGTTTGTTGTTCCACAGCTGAAGCGTGCCGCTACAGGCGTGACTGTTCAATCTCTCCCCCAATACTCCGTTTACAGATAAGCCGAGACCGCAGCCAAAGTCACAAGCGCGAGCTAGCCCGCGCATCTGGCTTTGAGACATGCATTTCTAGCGCGCGCGCTCGTTCTGCGGAAGAACGCTTCAAAGCAGCGACCTCGAGCTCTCGTGAATGGGACATGGGCTGTAGTCTCAGCTCCAGAGTGATTATGCAACGTGCATTCCACACCATCAAGATCGTCATTCTTGGCAGACGTTAGGTAGGAGCTTGATCCTGAAGGAGTAGCGTCAAACTCCCCGTATGGTCGCCAGTTTGGCTCTGAAAATGAGGAATTTCTCCTTGCTTGCGATGTTTGTAATATTTTTGTTCATTTCTAGCTTAAAATATGCAAAAGCAGTTTACTTTAAAGTAAAAATTAGGCCATGCATCATACATTTACGAGAAAAATTACGGCGGGTCTGTTTGTTCATACCTATATATAAAAACTGACAGACCTGGGTACGAAAATCAGGCAGCCTAAATGTAACATTTCACCTTGCTCCACATAAAATATATCGTTAAAAATATTCATAAAAAGTTTAACGAGTGGTTTTGTTCATTCCGGAAATGTATCTATGATAGGTTTTTGAGACAAATTCAAATACCAACTCCGACACGCGTGTTCGATTTCAAACGAAACCACCTTGCTTATGAAGAGTTAAGCGCCCTTTTTCGAGCGAACCGTCATGGGACACGTTCCCCTAGTCTCATTGACGGAGAATGGCTTCACCACGTTCCATCTGAGCTCCCGTACCTGCGCACAAGGACCGGAGAGTAGCGCAGAGAGGCTCGCCAGGAAAGCGTTTGTTTCTCGACAGTGTCCCTTCTCTCTCCGAGCGCCTCTTCAAACAACGCCGCCACGGGCCGAAGAGTGCCTCCCTTCGAGTTGACAGGGCCGCATTGTGGCGGCAGCCGCTTATTCCTGACGGCAGCCGCGTCCGGCGCGAGAAACAACTTTGTGTGTTGTCGCGGTGGCGGCGGCGTGCCGACAGGCCTGTGCGGGGAGCGGCGCACAATGGAGGCTGATGCGTGCGCCTCGGCGGCAGCTTCTGGAATTCGCTTTGGCTTTCAGGCGCCCTCGTGGTCCTTGCTTCGACGGGCGGCGTGAAACCGTCCCGCCAATTGTGTGCGGGGCTTGTTTGTGGCCGTCCCTTCCCGATGGCCACGCAGGAAGCTCCCAGGAGCCGATCCCAAATGGCCAATTTTGACGAGGCGCTGCTCTGGCGTCGGCGCCTGATGGTTGGCAAGCGGCGCCCGAGGCTCCGCAGAGAATGGCGCTTCTCTTCGTCCCTCTTCTGAATAGAAAGCTCGCTGCGCACACACGCGCACAGGCACAAAAAAGGCCGCTAATGTGGCGTGCGAGAAACACTCGCCATTAATAAAAAAAAGAATAAAAAAATTGTAGCCTTAAAAAATAAATGAAAAATAGATAGGATGCTTTGGGATTGTTGTTTAGTCAGACCGAAGAGAGCTCGTTTTCCTTAATCCGTGCCAAGCTCCCACGCCGGAGCGAACACCTCTTGATATGAAAACTTTGATCTGGTGAAAGTTACATTGATCTGCACACTTTGTGCAGATCATTATAACTGTTTGAGCAAATAAAAGTCTGCCCCATGCGCATTGTGATTGATATTCTTTTTTGTTATTCTCGTTCTCTGCACGACGGCATCATAGACGCAAACGTATCAAATACAAAGAAGAGTAAAGCCTACGAGGTCCTTAGAAGAACAAGGCGCCCTCAACAGTCGTGAAGGTGAACTAGGCGGCTTTTATGACCTTGTGTGGGAAATAATGGCGGTCAAGACTGCACTCAAAAAGAAAAACGACAGGCATAGAGAAATTGCACGAGAGAGTCTCCCCAAAGGTTTCAGAAGACACGGAACTGTTCCACTTCGAAGATTCTAGGCTGATGCAGCAGTAACACCTTCTGTAACCAAAAAATGGCACGACACTGCTAAGAGAAGAAAGCACCCCGACCACCAGCCAGAATTAAACAAGTGTAAGTACTGCTTAGAATATACCCCAGCAGACACTCAGCATTGCTCTATGACTGCAAGCAGCATGCATAAAAAAGAAAATCAAATTAGACGTTTGTACTCTATCTTGTCCACCAGTTCCCCCATATACCATAATCAAAAGCAGCTATTCTCGATATGTTATAAATACACAACACGATGCTTTCAGGAAACACACGCGGCTATTTTTGCTGAGTAATTTTGTCACCTTCCTTGAGATCCTAAATGCGCGAATATGTATATACTTACCGTGTTCTTGCTATTGCGAATGTTCCGCCACTTTTAGCCAGCAAACCTGAGTTCTCATAGGTTACTGGCTTTCGAACCCATGTTCTGTTTTAGAGTCATACATGTACTCAATGTGCGTGAGCGCTAACGCTGATTCATGTGCCCATATAGCCTCTTAACACGTATCCTGCACGCCCACAGGGAAAATAGTCAAAACTTGTTACGAAACTAACTGCAGAAGTTGTGCACATAATGATGTAATGCAATTACGTGGTAAGTATAAGTATCGTAAAGCACTTTTCGGAGCAAGGTAAGAAAGGCGGTGAAACGCGACGAAAAAAATTAATTTAACGCATCCGCCAAGGCGCCGAGTAGCGCGGAGGAGAGAGCGGAGCAGCAAGTTGAAGCAACCTAATGGCGGCCGCATCACGTGATTCCAAGATGGCAGCGCCCATGTGGCGGAGGGTGAAAAGGTCTATAGGTATCCGCGAAATTTGCCTCACTTAGGTCGCCTTAAAGTGTATTGTGTATCGCTTTATCGGCGGAAGGCGCAACTTTCCTCTCCACCACTGAAAATATGTGCAGCGGACAAGATAGTTCAGTTCAGTTCAGAATACGTTTAGTGATGAGGATACAATTGGCAACATACTCTACGATAGGGCCAGAGGAGGCAGTTGGGTTATCGGAAGTAGTGGAGTGTGGTATAAGTGCTATTACACTTCTTTTCCTAAGCCGGTCGTCGTCAGGAAGTCAACCAAGGTTCCCAAGATGAGTTGGCGTCGTTCTGATGTTCAAACGGGCTTTATCCATTCATGTAGTGTTTTAGGCTTGTCTTCCGGTTTGAGGGCACCCATAGCGGTGTTCTTTTCATTTTCGTGCAATGATGGTATGTCCGTCAGACAATTTCTTTACAATATCACCTACATCAGTTTGACGTTCTTAATCGTCTTTGCGATATAAACATTCGCTTGATCGGTTTATATATGAATTCTCAGAAACTGTATACAGTGCTTGGTCCGATGCCTTTTATTTGCCTGAATGATTTTCTTACGATCATCCACACAGTTCATTTCAAATATTTTATTGCAACAAAATATTGCGACTCTCCGCGTAAGAAACTGTCAGAGACAGCGGTACACAATGGGTGACACCGAAAGGATCTGTCCGCATGAAAATTGCCCGAGTGCAGCGTTGTCGACGACGAAGATTTACTTTCAGCAGCTGGCGACGCCAAAATCTACAAAGCGCATCGGTTCAAACCAGTAAAGAGCTTTCTAGATAGGTCCATACATGGCCTGGCGCCTGGCGCTCGACTTCAGCCAAACTTTCCATATATCACTTCTTTTGCGCCCTTTAATTATATTTGTGGAATTTTACGGAAGATGAATTTCAGATTACATTTGAGGGCATGTCACTTATCTTATACCTTGAGAACGTCGTAAGCAATGTCCATACAGCAAACAGTCTATTTCATAAGGCCAATATTGTGAAATGTTGTTAATGAGTACTGCAGTTAAATAAATTTTCTAGTCGGCCTAGGAATCGGTCGATAAAATATTTGTCTTACTTAATATT